>JAOXYM010000009.1:1704366-1719592 GCA_028567055.1 Leptatherina wallacei
AGAGCTGAATTGAGGTTCGTTGGGTGGTTCCCACAGTCGCCATCTTGGGCAACGATAAGGCGCTGAGAGGGGGGCTGTGATGTGAGCGTGGGGATAGATGATTGACACCCATCAAAATCTGAGCTGCCTGTAGCTAAGAGCTAAACAAGCTAACCCAGAGCTAACGGGAGCTAACCAGCTAATGGAGGTAGGCAGCTGAGAGGGTAAGGTGCGCTGTTAGCTGGCTAAAATCCGCGGTTGTGCTGCCCTTTGCCTCCTTGCTGCCAGATATCTGGCACCTGTCAAGCAAAGGGACACACCCCTAATTATGAAGAATTTCAAGATTAAATAACATCTAAACGAACGAGTTATAAAAAACTTCACTCCCCCCACAGTTGTCATGAAGGTAAACTTGACCTATTAAAACTAAAATGGTTTTTGTACCAGGCTGTAAACATGTTTAATTCTGCTGTGAAGTTGGCCTTTTTAACATGGGAGTCAATGGGGATTGACTCCCTTTTGGAGCCAGCCCCTAGTGGATGAGGGGGGAACTGCAATATTTGGCATAGGCATTATGCATAGGCTTCACAGTTCTCTGCTAGAAGTTGCCGCTTGGGTGAGATGATGCTGTTTTAATGCTGCATTATGATCACACTACGAGGTGTTAAATATACAGAGACAAGTTGAGATGTGTCTGCCTACCTTTTTATATTTCTATTTATTATCACATTGTTCACATGGAGCTGGCATTTTGGAGACTGAAAACATATTTTTTTCTGAACCAGGTCCCGAAGAGAATAAGGTAATCTATTCTGCTTTATAATATTTTAAGACATATATCTTTCGTTAAAAATAAAAAAAAAAGCTACCTAGAAACCCACACCTTGTCCGACCGATCAATAATCGTCCATGTCCTGTGGTTTAGTGAGGTAAAGGAGCAAGTGGAGCTACAGTAGTTGAGCAGTTCATGTCTATCCTTGTAACCTGGATTGATTTAATTAATGAAGCATGTCTGAGAAAAACCACAGTGCAGATGATTTGTCCCCATTAAAAAAACAAAACAAAACAAAAAGTAAGGCTACACGTTGATAGTTACCTTGACATGCTGTATTCACTTGCACTTGGACATCTGAGTTTTACCAGATAAAGTTCAGTTTACACTGAATGTTTGTTAGAATGTGATTGTCTATCATTGGCGTGGCACCTGGAGGTGCCAGTCAGACTTTAGAGATGGCCTTAGTTTTCAGTATACTCTGATTGCACTTTGTAGATGTTTTTATGTCAGTGTGGTTGGTTAATTATAACTCAACTCTAACATAGTGCAGGAAAGTGGGAGAAAAGTGACATAAATTAAACACTTTTCCATTCTTTCCTTAATTTCTTTAAAAAAAGAAAAGTTTATGGATGCAGAGCAATTCTTCACTTAACAGGTTATAGAACAAACTAAATCCATTTGATTTGTCATCTGTAGCCAAGATGGATGACAGGAACTAAATCTATTTCCTTTTTTTTTTTTTTTTAAATGTGACCACAACCTCAAGCCATGCATGGCTGTCTACTCCTTAGAGCAGACACAGGAACATATCCTATATGTTCCAGGGCAGAAGTGCTGTGCGATTAGATTAGCCGCCAGAGATTGAAGCCTCTGTCTCTGTATGAATGGATGGAGGAACCAACAAGTCCATCACATTCCCTGAGGATGATGTCTTCATCATGGCTCAAGGCGCAGGAAGACAGTGTGTGTGTGTGTGTGTCCTGGGTAAATTTTGATGTAATGTGATCAGTAATGAATTTTGTGTTGCATTAAAGAGGGGTGGAGGGGAGCGGAAGGGATTCGATAGTCGGGGGGGGGAGAAGCAACTGACTAGTAGTGACCAGGACTCCAACATCTAATCTAATGAAGAAACGGAGAGAGAAACAAGGGGGGGGAGCAGCAAAAAAGAGTGATGAGAAGAGAGAGACAGAAAAGAGAAAGAGAGGCTACAAATGAGGTTAAGTCCTAACATGGAGAGAAAGATGGGGGGGGGGGCAGCAGGGTGGATATAGCAAGAGACGATCAGTCGGGGGGGTTGATAGTCGATGCTAAATCCATTAGGGCCTTGTGACCCCCACTCCCCAACCCAATACCCTCCCCATCATACACCCTCGCTGTGGCTGCCTCTATGGAAGCACCCTGCCCCCCCACAATCGTGTGCACATACACTTAAATCAAAGGAGCTCTTGTTCACTTAAGAAGGGGGGGGGGTCACTGCCGCTTCCTAAATGAGTTAACCATTTGGACTGTCAGGGCCAACGGCATGTCTTCTGCACATGCACACACACACACTCGGGCAAGAAGCCTCACTATTAAGCTAGGCGTGTGCAGATATGCCAAAACTTCACACACAAAGATGAGCAGAGCACGCAGTCTATCCCTGGATCATGACCCAGCAGCACTGAATGCTGGGTAATGTCACGGCTTCCAAACAGGACTCTGTACTGAAAAGATTCATTATGAGCTTTATGATGAAGAACAAGGAGCACATTTCAGGTTAGAAAGTGTCAGGACGTACATGTAAAACTGCAACGCTAAGAATTTTGTTGCTTTAGGGGTGTTCAAAGTCGGTACTCAAGGGCCGCTGTCCTGTAGGGAATCAGCTCTTTCAAACCTTCCCATCCATTTTTTCAAATATCTTTCATTAATCCAAGTTTGGAAATTCATCATCTGCCTTTAACCCATCTCTAGGAGCAGTGGGATGACTGGCATTCCAGCACACAGGGAGCTGTTGGGGGTTAATGACCTCACTCAAGTGGGTCATCTTCATTGCCAGTCCAGGGACTTGAACTTGGGTCCTCCAGTCCCAAGTCCACCTTACTAACTTCTATAGGCCACAACTCCCCAATCATTTTTTCTCCAGTGGAAGATTGTTAGGTTAGGAGTTAGAGGCGTACAGTTTTCCATTTAAGGTTTCAGAACAATTAGACTTAAATAGTGAGGAAAACTTGACTATTGTGGACTATTATTACAAGCATTAGTGAGACCAAATCTGTCCTTTCTGTGTTCATACAAACTTCTAACAGCAAAGTAGCAATCAATCAAACTGACTACTACCAAAAGTGTAGTTTTCTGAGTTAATGTGTTGCCTGCTCATCGAATAGTAACTCCAGTATGTCTGAATATATTTTTGCTCAGAGTAACATATATACTGGGATTTGGCTGCAGTAATCCAAGTAGCTCTTGGACTATGATTGTAAAAACATTGAGCTAAACCACAAAAACACAAGTTTGGGTTAAACTAACCCAGTAAAGAACAATATCAGAGTGGTAAGGTCAGGGTGATGAGCCTGAGGTAAAAAGTAAACAGATTCTCTCCAGTTGTGCAGACACCTGTTCATGTCAGGGATTTGTCCGTCTGCCAGTGTTACAACGTTGGAGTGCAAACGTGTGTTATTCATCCTCAACCAACCTGTAGCAGAGCCCACGATATCTCTGGACGGGGACTCGGACATGGCGTCTGCCAGTCTCTCTCGTAGGCCTTCGTCGCTGGCGTCTGCTGACCCAATGTTGTGACGGGGCACACTGAAGCTCTCCGGCCAGCTCCCACAAACCTCCAACAGAGTCACACCGCGTCCATCAAATGGCCCTGCAAACAGAAACACATTGTTAGGCTGAGGTTAGTTTCATTATCAAACAGATTGGACAGAACCGGATCAGCACGGGAGGATCGCGCCTGCTGATTCCTTAATACTGTTATATTGAATTAAATGTATCTAAATAGCTTCATTTGCATGTTTATACATCCTTGGTTTGATATTTAACGTGTCAAAGCCTTACAGCATAAACACAACTGTGTAGGAACCCTTCAGTAACAAGTAAATCACTAATGAAGAGATCACTGTATGACTAAAGGAGATGGAGGAAGGCAAAATGTATTAGCTGGAAAATATCTTCACATCTCTGTGTTAAATAAATAGCTGTAATGGGAGCTGTTTATGTTTGTAAAATAATTTCCACATCATCAGTAAGTCATAATGATTGACTTTTCTTCTAAACTAATTTTCCTGTTGCTCAACATTTAAAAAGGTATTACCATGTTGTCTGGGTAGAATACACCACCAAACCTATTTTCCCCTGCACATCATACAGTAAATGAATTTACAACATACCAGTTCACTGTAGTAAAGCACATCAGCTGCTTTGAATTCACAAACTCACACAGCAACCACTTGTAAGTGGAACATAATCGTCATGCCTGTCCACGCAAATCCACACAAGTCTCCTCTGCATCTTAATCTTTTCTCCTTCATGTCTTCAGTGTTTTCAGCTATCAGAAAGATCTAGCACGTTGGAGCCAGAGAGTCTGCAACCTGCTTCTTTGTGTGTGCGTGTGTCTGTGTGTGACAAACAAGGCATGCAGACACTAAAACAACTGGTTTATTCTGTTTGTGGGTCCATTTTACTGGGCCAGCATGGCATGATAAAAGAGGCTTGAGCAGCCGTGTTAGGAGGTAACAGAGAATACAATAGTCTGCTTCAAATGATCAGCCTTCTGTTGTGCATATAGACGTCTCTCTAATTGCCATTCTAGTGTCACTGCTGGTGAGGAATTTAATAAAATCTATATAAAATTATTAAAATAATTTGCCATAACACATGAGTTGTAAGCTCATTGCCGGACACGCTGCTTCCACCACATGCACCACGCACTGTGCATAGGGCACCACGTGTCAGGGGACTGACGATCAATCATAATTATAAACATAGTCATGGCATATTTAAAGTTAAAAGTATTGTAGCATTTTAAATGGTGAAGTATAATCCACTAGTGACTGACTAGTTTATTAATATCAAGAAGACACTAGCTCTAAAATGACCGTCATTCACTTTGATTGACAGGAGTGTGATTTATCAGCTTCTGAAATGTTCAATGACACTCTGTAAATGTCAGAATGGTCCTGGTTTATTATGGTAGTAAATTTTATTAATTAATCTATTTAATGTTTGGTAGCATTGTTAATCCAAAAGTAGCTTTGTTATTAAGTTATGTTTTTGCTTTCTCATTTTACAGCAAAACGAAAGCTGATATTGATCTGTATCTGGAACTCTACTTTGAGAACATTAACTCCTTAACACTTGAATTTATTTACAATCATATAAAAACAAAATGAATGCAGAATAAAAAGAATGGAATAAAATTAAGTACAATAAAATTTTTAATAAATTAACAACAGCTAAAGAATAAAGATAAACAATACAATACAAAATTAGCATAAATAAAAGCAAGTAAAGAAATAGAATGATTTAATTAGATGAAAAGAAAAGAAACAATCAAAGGTCAGAAGTGGTCTGTCACACATTTGGAACAACAGATATGAAGGGGTTGAGAGAACATTAAACTATGTGAATCATTCTGGACATTTTTATCCATTTGTGCATACCTTTATCTCCCAGTCTGCCCAACATTTTGTCTGTATTAGTGCATATGGCAAAGTTTGTTGCCATATTCTGATAATATTTTATGATCAGGCCTGTAATGGAGCTGATTTTAGTGGTAAACAGTAAAAGTCAAACATTTTACAGCTTATCTACAAAATGAAATTATAAAATCACAGAATGTATAATTATATTTTGTTAAAGCCATTAGATTTTGGGCAATTTGTCCTAAAAAGTGAGGACAACAACAATAATAGTTACATCAAGTGATATAACTGCCTTTTAAAAGGTTAAAATCCTCTAAATTCTTTTCATGTTTGATAGTTTTGAGCGGGACTGAAGTTTTTCAAGAAATTTATGCTGAAAAAAGTAGAAAAAACTATAAAGTTTTATATCAGTTTTTTGTTGTGGACATTTTTGTCCAAAACGACTTAAGAGGGTAGTAAATAAAAATTGATGCCTGAGGGTTAATAGTGAGAATTCACTTTGGAAAATATAGAAATCTTCTGTTTTGGGGACGGCTGAAAAGGTGTGTGTTTGGACAAAGCAGTTGTGGTTAGGCCTCCAAAATGTGGACAGAAGAATGCACTTAGCCTAGCTTAGCATAAAAACCTGAAAACAAACGTGCCTTGCATATACAGCCATATTTTCTAATTTTCCCCTTGGATTAATATAGTTTAATTTAATATTTAAAAAGCCTGTAAGAGCAGTAGAATTTAAACAATAATGTTTATTCAACTGACTGCTTGAATTATATCTTTAACATATTTATGTTTTAATATGTGACTGCCAGAAGCTCTGCACTCATGAAGGGCTAATGTGAACTAGTTTTCTAGTTTCTGAGCTCAGAGAACCTAAGTAAGTCGATCCTGGAAGAAGTCGTGCCATTTCTGACTTCATCCATTTCAGCACTGGATGGAGAAATTTGTCTCAGAGGATCAATAAAAAGGAATGTAAAAGAAGTTTGGATAAACTCAATGTTTTAAAGCAAATTAAATGAAACTTTAATGGTCTCCTTGGAGAAATTAGCGTGAAATTCAAACATATTCATGTGACTGAAGACTTTATGAATCCTGTCATTCGGTACCAGTGAGTTTTAAACTCAAAACTAATCAAAGAACTTCTCTGGATTATTAAATTTGTTGAACAAATCTGGCGCACGAAAACTGTTATTTGTTCTTCTCCTGAACAGTTTTTTTTTATCTGTCTGGAGCCAAAAGGCACACACACAGATGAATTGTGTGTCAAGTGGTCTTGTGGGTATCAGCAAAACCCAAGCGAGACGGCAGACAGGATGACATCAAAGAGGAAAGTGAAGACAAGGACAAGGAGATCCTCTCTTCCTGGAAAGACCAGATCTATGAGTGCATGTCCATCTGTGTGACTGCTGGAAGCGCAGCCTGAGGATGATTATCAAAAATGACAGACATGAGATGAGATAAGATCAATACATTGAGTACAACATGAGGGGACAAACTGAAGCATTTAGCTATTTATCAAACAGCGGGATGACTTGATAAATTCACCATTACTCATGATCAAAAATTCAAGTTATTATCATAAATGCCACAAGAGCTTGAGCATAATGTCCTTAAATCCCATCATCTGCACCATACATAAAGACTTTTGTGAACATCATTTTTATGTATCTTATTTAGCCTATTTTTAAGCAGGAAAGTCCCACTGAGATCACAAACCTAGAAGCAGTGACATATCAGTAAATGCATCTCCAGGGCTTTCAGTATAGATTTAAAATAATTATAATAGACGGGCAATGTGTAGAAATCCTGAGAGCACAAAGCATAAAAACCATCAGACTTTTGTGGGAGATACAAACACAGGTAGGGAGGGAGCAGACCAAGAATGCATTTAGAAATTATTCTGTAGGGTGTACTAGGGTTGTCACGATACAAAAATTTAATCTTGATACCGATACAAAGGGATAGTGCTCGATATTATTTTCGATACCACTGAGGGGGAAAATCTTAAAAAAAAATAAAATCTGAACATCATAAGAATACCACAATCCAAACAATGTAACAAAAAATGTTTTATAAATATAAGAGAAGACATTAACAATGTCTACAATCTACATTAAAAAGCATTGATATGTGACTGAAAGCCAGAGTGGGATCAGCCCCAAGCAGCTTCAGGCTGGTGATGGAGCAGAAGAAAACATCTCCAGCGGTAGCAGCTGGTCCCTCGTCTGCTCATTAAGAAGAGAAAACGATGCATGTTTTCACGTCAGTCTCTGAAAGTCTTCAACAACATGAGAAAAAGTTGCTACATTTGTCGCTAGCTGCTTTTTCTCTCTCTGAAGAGTTGCTAGAGAGGTCGCTGACTTAGCGTTACTAAGTTGGCAACACTATACACAGTTGGTCCTTCAGGCAGATGCTGTAGGGAAGTGGCTGCTGCCCGCTGCATTGCATGAATAAAGCGGGCAGCTGGTCCTAGAATCGATTAGTATCCGACATATCAATTTTTTTAACAACTAGCGTGTACACCAACAGTTTCATAGTGGTGAGTCAGAGATTTACAGTTTGTTATTCACCTTATTACGCTGGAATACAAGGGCGCGCCATATTGACTTCCGGTTTCGTTGATATTTCCGGTTGCTACTCGGATCCATAGCGATTCAGTTAATTCCACCAGCCTGTCACTGATATCAAACAGTTCTTTAATGATGATGAGGATTATTTATTCTGTTCGAGGGTGTCACAACAACTTGAGAAATATGGATTTGGTTTATTGATAATAATAATTTATTAACAAAATGTTTGGATAAAGAAAATCTCTAAAAAAGTTGCCATTCAACACCCGAGGCCACCGCCGCATGTCATCCACCCACTCTGTGGACTTTATTAACATGAAATTAGACAGTAATCTTGTCAACATGCTCCTGTTGTGTTTAGTTCCTACCGTGCTGCAGCCTCACACTTTAATTATCTACCGTCAGGTGCCCACATACAGAGACAAGGTGGAAATGGGCATTCTGATGCCTCTGAACAAGACAACGCTATTGGGGAAAGTTCGGCTGCTGCCATGCAGGGTCGAACTGGAACCAGGTTTAACCACATTTACCATTTCATTTGGGCCACTCTAGAGCCCCTGTAGTTGTAATTTTTAAGATATCACCTGCAAGAAAAAAGTTCTGGCTTCAGCTTTTCTCAACGGAGCAGAGCACGAGCTCTGCCCGGCCAGCAGAACTCATTCTGGGCATGCAGCAGGCTGCTCACAGCGGTGCTCCCCCGGGGAGGGGGGCTGTTGCACTTTCCACTTTTTCAATCAGAAAGATGGATGCAGAACCAGCCGACACTTTGTTCTAAGATCCCTTTGTTAAAGGGTTCCTGTTCTAGCATGACATCGTCCACTGAGTCAAACACTTTTGACAGATTGAGAAAAAAGAAAAGCACAATATTTCTTTCTATCAACAGCAGAAACAATTTCATTTTTAGTTTATTACAGTACCGTGTTTCTACCTGAACCCCTGATTGATGCTTTGATCATTAAACAGACCCTCTAAAACCTTAAATAAGACAAGACATTTTGAAAGTGGTCTGTAATGATTTAAATTACAAAGGTTCCCTCCCAGTTAAAAAGATGAAATATGAAAACCGACTTACAAATCTCAGGAATTTCATTATTCAGTAAAGTGAGATTGAAAACATAACTAAGAGGTTCTGATATAAAACTAGCAGCAAATTAAAAAATATGGATCAATAAGATCTAGAGACCAGGAGTTATACTTTGTGTATTTCGGCAGCCAAAATGGACTGAAAAGTGAAGATACGCTTGCTACATGTAGCAGGAACTTGGTTACATGATGCAGTTACTGGGACAGAAGAATTTCTAGAAGAGCCTTTTCAAACATCTTTGAAAAGGCTGATTAAATTAAAATCTTAATGCTCAGGCATGAAAAAAAAACCTTGTGTCAAACGGTTTTGCACGTTGTACCTTTATGAGCAACGAGTGAAACTTCACACAGTTACCCGAAGCCGTCCTGTCCAGATGGGCCTCTTCAGATACAAACTTCAATTCAGCCTATCCAAAGGCACCGGTTATCCAGCATTAAATTAACCAGCGTGCAAGACCTAATAACATCATATCACTTCTAAAGCAAAACACAGGCTTGTTGTTTGACACTCAGACACACACACAGGCATAGACACACATCTAACAGGCTCTCGTGGAAGTCTTTGAAGGAAGGACTGCTGGCACTAAAGGGGAATCCTTTAAAAAAAATCAATCCAGCGCACACAAACAGGCTGGCTCTGAAGTGAAGTTATCAGCAAGCTGAGCCACTGTGTGTGAGAGTGAGTGTGTGTGATTGTGTGCTTTGGGAGGTCGGTCAGCGTTATCACAGTGGGGAGCACGGAGGCCCGTGCAACCTCTCGCCCCAGCATTAGCACCTGTCACTGGCCGGCAGTGGAGTGGAGATTGGCCAGGCCTCACAGCATACACACACACACACCAAACATACACAGTAGTCTGTAGTCAGTAGTCTGCTCGCTGATAGCCGGTGAGCCAGGCAGATCAAAGGTTTTGACTGTGGTAGCTTTTCTGGATGATAAGAGCTTGGCAGAAGGTTAGGAAGAGCTTCAGGTTTATCAGAGTCGGCTTTAACCAATGTGGGTATTTGAAGACCGACTCAGATAACTCTGTACTCGAAACCACCATGATGGCACTAATATTCAGTAAATAAGGTAAAAAATAAACACATTTACTTTAATGACTAAATTCCCTCTCAATGGCGGAGGATATACTCACTTTTTAACCTTGCACTGGCATAGTAATCATTCACACGTTTGCTTGTGACTCTGACTTGTTGACTATGACTTTGTAGGGTGGAAAACAATAAACATGCAGACAATACAGGAGGTTAGTGTTGGGTTCATCTATAGATCACAGCAGAAAAATGGCAGGATAGATTAGGGGTGGGGGATGTTTTTGAGATGCATCACAATGCAGATGTGGAGGATTTGGAGTTGATGTGCAAATGTAAAAGAAAATCATTTTTAAAAACTTTTTATTCATAATGCTATGTTGAGGAACGTAAAAGGCAGAACTGGAAATTGTGGAAGGGCAGCGCCTGACCACCTTTGGCATGCGAATATCAGACATAATGGCTGAGTGTGAAGTTCGCCCGGTACCATCTGCATTAAACGCAAGCATGTGGAAGTGCATCGGTTTCTGTGGGTGGCTTTGTTCGCTTGGCACGTCCGGTTCGTTTGGAAAGGCATCAATTCGCCAATTCTGTTTCAGATGAAAGAATCAAACTGGCCCGCTTACAAACAGGTGTTGGTGAGCTTCAAGTGAACCAAGTACAGGAGCAGACTAGAAAGCAGAACATTGATGATATGTAGGTATGTAAGGACCCTCAGCCAAGCACGCTGTGTCTTTGAAACTTTTTTTTATTTTCACAGCTGTTGACACTATTTGTGTCATTATGTCCCCATTAGCATCTGAACTTTCCTATTAGTTACAACTAAACCACTCATTAAAATCTGTAAACATACATGTTCACAACAGCTCAGAGACAACAGAGACACAATGACAACTTTTCAAAACATAAATAAGATAAAGAGAGATATTGATGCTGAGAAAGATCAATAGTTCAACTCTAACCAGACCATTTTACTCTCCCCGAGTAAACAAAAATAATTTTAGATTCTTCTTATAGCTTACCATATTATTATCTAAAATCAAAAAGTCTGGTAATTCATTCCATGAAACTCTGTAATTCATTGTCTTCTGTTAGAAATTAGCTCTACACGGGAGCAGGAAACGACCTGCTGACGTCTGCCTCGTGAAATGATGACAATCTTCTTTATAATATTTCTGCTGTTTTGTCAGAACTACTTTTTTGACTAATCAATAATATATGGCATCCAACACTTAGCCAGACTATATGGTTATTCGCTATACTTAGACAAGACTGATAAGAGCACTGAAGGGCCGAGCTAAGGCTGGTTGGCCAATGCTTGTATCATCTGTTTAATTAAATGATTAGGCATAAATTTCCTGCAGTATTTAATCACGACCATACCTCTACTCATTCTCTGTTCATCTGCTCAACTTTTCTGTTCCAGGACATTTGACTGTCTGCAATAACCCCTGATAACTTCATTTCTGCTACTTGTTCTATGCTACTTGCTCCCTACACTGCCCCTACTGGTTACCTCCATTTTGCAGCTTGAAAATGTGTAGCATTAGTTTCCGAGGCTGTGAACAAATGACGCTTCAAACGAACGCAAAATACACGAGGCAGCCCCAATGAACACATGTATGCGTAGTTAAAAGCAAGAATATTTTTGTCATCTGAATATGCTGAGCTGCAGGAAAGACACAGACTAAATGCAACTGCTGACAGCCTCACATTAATCCTAACATTTCCGCCTGCACAAAGGAGCACATCTAAAATGATACATGCACTCAAAACCTACGTCATTGTACACATGGGCATGGAGGTGTTGAATAAAGAAAGATTTTTGTTTCTTTTATGATACACGAATATTACATAAAGCTTATTATTCATCATTCATATCGTCCTGTTTCAAACACTGAACTATCTCTTCAAAAGTCTGGCAAGCTACTTTCCTGAACGAATCAAATGTTAACACGTGAACAACCAGCATGCTTGATTAATTTAATTTAACCTAAATTAATGACTGAAATAAACCTGATCTGTTAATTACATTGATGCACATTTGGCCTCTGGTTATGTTTACCGACTTCTGTGCTTCTTTAAAATTTCTGTTGGTAAATCTTTGGAAATACGATGATGTGAATATTGTTGTTTTTCTCTCCATCATGTTAAAATCCGACAGGATTAAAAGCTACTCTCCGCCCAGCTGTTAGCCCCCACATACTGGCCCTACTCATCTGTGCAGCCAGTGCTACTTTCTTTAAAGATTTAATCACACTGCTGCAGGATATGAGCACAACACAGGCATGTCTCCAATACACAAACCAGTGGTAGTGATTTGATATAATACTGCTGGAGACCTGCAGCTTCACATCAACAAGATTTCAGTTTCTAAAGTCAAAACTGGACACAGAAAACTAAAAGTTAATAAAAAATAGATTTGATGTCCAATTACAATCAGGCTTATTGAATAATCATTGTCATTATTTTCAATTCATTGGGAGGTTCAAGAACATTTTATTTATAATCACAGAAATATATTTTATCTAATAAATGTAGAAGTTCATTAAAAAGCTCAGATGACAGAACTTTAGGCAGATGTGTTGAGAGGAACATATTTTACACGTGTACCTGTATTTTCTATATGGAAACCACCTGAAATCATATCAGCCTCACAAAAACACAATATTAATTTGTAAACAAGAACATAAACCAGGAAGTAAACACATATGAAGAAGAACAACACCTGAACTTCAACTGTCCAACCAGAAATGAACTGGCCTCTTAGAGAGGAGAAAATGCTGCAAACATGTCTTTAGCAAAAAGATGTTGAAACAATTTGACCCCCACCATGTTAGAGCTGTAAACACACTCAGAAAAGGTAGAATGTCCTGAGTGCTCATACCACTGTTTCTGGGTTACCTGTGCAGTAAAGGGGCTAACGCCTGCTTTGCGCTAACTCAATTAGGTTCAGTGAAAGGGGGCTGATCGAACTAATTACTTTATTATGGGGGGCTATATAAGATGTAATGGTGTCCGTGAATTTATGTAGGAGAGAGTATACTAAGGTGGTGATACTGTTAAGTGAGGCACTGTGAAAACAGGTGGCCTGTTACCAACAAACAGGTCGTAAAGCTGGCTGTAGTTAAAGAGGGAACTACATTCAGTTACTGGTTTATGAGGCACACCTTTAAATCGGATGTTTAAAAGAAAAAAAAGATTCAACACTGTTTCTCTGACTCTGATAATGTTCAGTTTTTATCAAGACTGCATCAGAAATGTGCTGCATCAGGCCGATGATTTGAAAGAATATACTGAATAGTTATTCAATACAGCATATATACAACCACTATTTAAAAATAATCACAGGTAAAGAGTTTGAAACTGAAAAAAAGAGGCACTAAGTAGGAAATATAACAAGTGGAACAGGAAAAACAACAAATAAGAAGCTTTCCACTGGAAAAACGTAAATGTTGAGTAAGTGTTTATTGGCTGATGGGTGTCACTACAAAACCGTATTCCTAGAAAGTTGTGACTCTGTGTAAAATGTAAATAAAAACAGAACACAATGATTTATAAATGTCATCAACCCATATTTTATTCCCAGTAGAACATAAACAACATTTCAGATGATGAAACTGAGACATTTTATAATTTCATGGAAACTATGAGCTGATAGTGAATCTGATGGCAGCAACACGTCTGTAAAAAGTTGGAACAGGAGCAACAAAAGGCTGGAAAAGTAACAACTGGAGGAGAATTTGACAACTAATTAGGTTGCTAGGCAACAGGTCAGATAATCCCGGTTTCCAGCAACAGGTCCGGGTCGGTAAAGCAAGTATATTTGTATACCCCATTTCATGCATAAAACAATTCAAGATGCTTTACATAAAACATTAGAAGCATTACAGCTGGGTGCAGAAGAAGCAGTAAGAAGTATTAAAAACAAACTTTTAAAAGAAATGGAATAAATGAAATGAAAACTGAAGAAAAAAAAAGAAACCCTCAAAGAAGATAGGATCAAATTCAAGAAATAAAAGTTAATCATCAGTTGTGACAATCATCTGTTTTGATAAAAGGTGGCAAATAGAAAAGTTTTTAACCCTGATTTAAAACTGCTGAGAGTTTCTGCAGACCTCCTGGTATCTGAGAGTTTGTTCCACATGTGAGGTACCAGTACAGGACGGTAGCTTTTCATAGTGTTTCCACAGTGGAGATTGACACACTGCAAGAATCAAATGAAGAGTCAAATGTTCCTCCAGTACATGACATGTGCTATACAAATAAACTTGCCTTGCCTTACCAACCTGGAAACGGGGATTATCTGACTTGTTGCCTAGCAACCTAATTAGTTGTCAAATGCTCCTCCAGTTGTTACTTTTCCAGCCTTTTGTTTTTCCTGTTCCGATTTTTTTTACAGACGTGTTGCTGCCATCAGATTCACTATCAGTTCATATTTTCCATGAAATGATAAAATGTCTCATTTTTAACATCTGATTGGTGGAAAGAATCATGACTTCCTGTGTGACTCAGCAATAAAAACAAAGCAGGACCAGCTCCATGTTTAAATATACGGGGGATTTATTGTAGTTTAAAGACACAAAGAAGACAACTGGATGTCCACCATTCTCCTCCTTTGTTTCTGTGTTGTGCTCTTGTTCGTCATTATTCAAGAAGGCATCGTGTCGCGATGATATCATGCTAATACATAGCTGACACAACTATTGCTATCAACTACCAGGTAAGAGTACACTTGCTGTAGAAACACAACAGGGGCTGGGGTTTACCAAACAAACCCAACTAAACCGACCCGTCTCAAACTGTACCGTAGTGGAAACAGGGCTTAAGATAACTGGGTATAAAAGGAGCATTTCAGAGAGGCTGAGTCTCTCAGATGGAAAGATGGACAGAGGTTCACCAATCTGAGACAAACTGGGTCTAAACGTTGTGAAACAAATTCAGACGAAATGTTTCTGAATGTAAAAATGAAGACATTGGAGATCCCGCCATCTACAGTGCATAAAACAGATATGATTCTCTACTGGAAATCACTGCATGGGCTCAGGAACATTTCCAGAAATCACTGTCTGTATGATAGAGTATGTATGGGGATGCATTAGTGTCTATGGCAGCTTCCACATCTGTGAAGCTCCATCAATGCTGAAAAGTACATGATGGAGGTTTTAGAG
>JAOXYM010000009.1:1740923-1752089 GCA_028567055.1 Leptatherina wallacei
GTATGTATGTATATATACATGTATGTCTGTCTGTCTGTCTGTCTGTCTGTATGTACGTATGTATGTATGTCTGTCTGTATGTATGTGAGTCATTAATTTCTCCTTCAAAATGCTAACAAAACAAAATGCTTTGTAAATTATCTAAATTATTTTAAAAGCATTACTTTAATTTTATTATTGTTTTTTAACCCTGTGGTGTTTTAGGTATAGTTGGCCATTTGTAACAACTTTTGATTTTACCTGTATAATATTCAATCTTTTAAAACAGTTTACCTACCTTGTTTGGTTTCGTTCACCTAAACCTCACACATCATTATTTTCCTTTTAGCTAACTGTACTTACACACTGTACCTAAAATCATACAAAAAACATAAAATCTGAGTAAAAACAACTTTGATTTCATTGGTATGCAAACCATAATCACAAGTTTAAAAAAATATAATCCTTATAATCCTTAAAACAAATTATTTATTATAAAAACTTATGTGCAAATTTAGTCAACAACAAAGTTATAAACAACTATTTACATCAAAATGTCTAAGGAGGAATCTGTCCAACTATCTACAAAACTATCTGTTATCATCATTAGATGCCACATAAATGATTTCACGGCAGAAACCAGTTCCTGTCCAATAAAAGACAGAGAGGACCTGTGTATTTAGCAGTCAATCCTACAACTTCTCCTCTTCCTCAGCAACCCGACGTGCCACGTTGTCATATCATTTTCTGATAGGTTGACAATGTGCATTTTTCCAACAATAGGTGGTGTTATATTTTTAGGGGGACTTTTTTTTTCTTGCTTGCGAGAACCTTCCTTAGAATCAACCATTTCTACCACTGCTTCCTGCACCAATCATGACCGTCCAAAAAAAAGTCTCCTGCCTGCTTTGGCTCATGACTGGTTTACTTGGCATCTTACTGTGACATCATCTTAAATCGGTCACGTGATTTGGACGCGCCGGCGTGTCCATGAACCCCAGAGAATGAACTGAACAGCAAAAACAACATGTCAGCACTCAAATGTACGTAAGAGTACTTCTGTGCTCTGTTTTCCAATCTCTGTAAGAAATTCGTAAGTAGGACAATGAGCGACGTCACTTCCTGGTAGAATAAAGAGACAAGAGGAAACAGGCCCTGATGATGAGGTAACCATGTGCAGATGGATGCTGCCGGTGTGTATATATGTGTGTGTGTTTGCAGGCAGCTGCAGGAAGGATCCTGCTGAGAAAGAGCAGGACTGTCACCCACTGTGGCCGCAACATCAAGAAACACTCACGAACACGCACACGCGCACAGACACACACTCACATCAAAGCATGTGTGGCCAGTTCCTGTGGTGGTGTGTGGAAACAAATAACAACAGCATCTCACACACACACTATTCTCTGACTCACGCTTGCTAACACACATATACAATATAATCAGTCACATTTGTACATACAAACAGACACACACACACATGTGTACACGCTCACACAGCCCACATAATAGTGCATTTCAGCACGGAGACCACAGCTAATACAGTAAATGACAGGGAAGGACTGGGAGAGAGCCAATCTAAATGTGACACTGATTTTCTGTAGCGTGCATGTGTGTGTGTTTACCGCCCTGACACCATGACTCTCCAGGCTGCAGCCCATATGCTGGTGTGGCCGATACGCCGTTCGGTTCACCATCCCAACCTACTGTGGTTCGCACATACACGTCGAGCCTGACACACAGAAACGTGCACGCAGCGCTGTCCTGAAATAACATGGCTGCGGTGTTGGAAACTCTGACCAAAGTGTCAGTAGAAGCATCAAAGCAGCATAATGACAGAGCAGCGAAAAACCAGTCAACAAGGCAGCTCACACCAGTCCAAAACCCAGGAATACACTCCGCTGGACGGTGACTGGGCTGAGCGTGCCACATGTGTGAAAGATGAGAGGATAACATTAGACAGTTTGTAAGAAATGCTCTTCATCATCTTCACCGCCGCCTGAGCGGGAGGAATTAAAATGGCTCCTACCGCAGCTTCTCTTTTTTCTTTTTTAACTTTTTAAAACACCAAACTGAAGGCTCAGGCAGACGCAAGCGGACTACGAGTCTGCTTCTGTCCCTACAACAGACCCCTGAGATGATCCATGATTTGATACCTGACAAATAAAACAGACTTTGATTAAGAAAACGTAAATGAGCTGATTTACCGCCATATTTTCTCCCGATTTAGACTCCTCGAACCCAAACACAACGCAGGAAACTGCTGATCATTTCTGAGCAGTCACTGTTGCTTTCTTTTAACAATGGCCACATAACTACGCTGCTATTGCAGTAACCGTGACAATGAAGATATTCTAACCCAGATGAAGTTGTGATTTTTTTTCCCCCCAACCACAACTTTCCCGTAACTTCAACCGAGCTGGTTTCTGGCCTGTAGTGATACAAAAATCCACAAAAACATACACACACATACACACACAAAAGATGTTTAAAAATGTTTTCATTTAATTCGACATTCATCTTCAGAGGATGTTTTACCACTTGTTGAGTTCAAGTTGTGAACATATGTGGGTAGAAAACACATTGGGAATCATGTTCTTTCATTTCTCAAGTGCTTTTAATATAATCCAGCCTGTACCGTTACATGGGGAACTCCATAAATTCCAGGTGGACTCCTCCACAACCACCTGGATTCATGACTAACTAACAAACAGACTGAAAGCTTGTGTGTCTGAGATGGTGGTCAGCAGCACTGGAGCACCACATGGGACTGTACTCTCACCAATTCTCTTTACACTGTAAAACTCAGACTTCCAATCCAACTCTGAGTCCTGTCATCTGCAGAAATACTCTGATTACTCTGCAGCTGTGGGGAGTATCACTGATGGACAAGAAGCTGAATACAGAGAACTGGTCAGTCAGAGACAATCACCTCATCTTGAGCACAAACAAAACTAAAGAGATGCATGTTGACTTCAGGAGGAACAGGAGTAAACAAAACACATTTTACATCCTGGGAGAAGAGGTGGAGGAATACAAATACCTCAGAGTTCAGCTGGACAACAGGAAGCTGAGATCCTTCAATATCTGCACCAAGATGTTTCAGATCTTCTATCAGTCTGTGGTGGAAAGTTCAGTCTGTTCTGCAGCATCTGCTGGGGCACCAGAACCAGAGACCAGAGCAGCCTGCTAGACCTGGTACGACTGAGGTTAAAACATTCTTTCAGTCTAAGTTTACTTTCACGCTGCACCAGTCAAACAAACCAAACCTCTAAATAACGGATCCCGTCTTCACCAGAGGCGGTGCTGTACGGAAAATTACTGAAGGAGAAGACGAGACAAACAACAAAGAAGAAAACTAACTTCTGTTTCCAGTACATCAGGGCAGAGGTTGCGTTAGACTGTTTTGTTGTCAGTCATTTTGACTGACAGGGTCATAATTTACTTTTACCAGCCACTCTATTTTTTTCAAAGGGGGCCTCTGAGGGCCGACCAACATTGAATCAAGACAGCAGTGACAACATGGAGAGTTTGCAATGACAGTGGTCGACCCCTCCGACCTCTTGGTCTTGCTGTGTGTGCTGTACCTGATAGTACTGTGAACAGAATAAGGAAGCTGAAAATAGTTCCAATAAGTTCAGATTGAAAGAATATGTCAGAGTGAGACTAGTTAAATCTAGTTCTTGAAAATCCAACAGAGTGAAACCACTGTTCAGGTGTCTGTGAAATCTCTGACCCCCCCCCCCATGCAGCTCAGGTCGTAGCGGAGAAGTGCAGAGATGGTGGAGAATTCACGGTGTTACTAAATGGACTTTTCAGACTTTTGTCTCGGACAGAAAACTTTTCATGGCTATTTTGATGTTCCGGAGGCTGAATCCACGCTTTGCTGCCTCACTGCAGACTGGAGTTACAAGAGCCACTTTAGCCAAAGTTTTGAAATTAGGGAACATTTTACTTATGAAGTGATCAGAAATCGGTAAGACTCTCTGAATGAGAGGTTTTCCTGATCCTGCAAGCACTCAATTCAGTGGGAAAAACCCGCAGCATGCACCAGTGGTTCTGCTGCACCGGAAGCGCTCCAAGACAATGGCTAATTAACATGCTCACTCGCTACCAAGTGGTCAGGGGTGTGAATTGCAATCTGTCAAAATGGCGGATGGCCTTCAGATTATTGCGTCACCGTTTTAAAAAACGGTCAATGATGGAAAATATTCGGTGAACTGTATCAGGGTAAAACATGGAGCTGCATCAGGAGCTGCATCAGAACCTAGAGGTCTTCGGTTGGTCCATAGCAACTATCTGTCTATTGGACGATCATTTTGGTTTTTGGTTGTTTTTACCCACAATGCCCTTTGCTTTATAGTCCACTTCCTGAATTTGGCTCACTTGAAGTGAACAGTTGTACGTTTGTAGGCGGACCAGAGTTCACTTCTTTGATCGACCGTGCATTCACACCTCCCTAAGCGAGCCAAACTCTTCAAGCAAATAAAGTAAGATTGAAATAGAAGGGCTGGTGTGAATGCAGAACAACCTGAAGAAAGTGATCCAGGAGTTCTGGTTCTGTTCTGTCCAGATCAGTCCATAGAACAGAACCAGAACTCCTGGTTCTGTTCTGGGGACTGATCTGGAGCTCCTGATTGTCCAGAGAAGAATGCTGCAAAGCTGTTTTTCATATCATCTGGGACAAAGCATATTTTCCTTCATGATCAATGCTACTGTACATGCTCTCAGTTCAATAAACTAAATAAACTAAAAACTTCAGTCAGAGGTTTCTTCAGGTACTCTGCAAAACAGAGAGATGCAGGAGATCATTCATGTCAGCGGCCATGGTTAATGACGGTTAAAAGTAAAATGATAGACAGGGTTAGTCATCATGTCAAGTAAATAATGCTGAATCAACAATACCATCAAACCATTCAACATTTCCTTATGAGTTTAATTCACAGAAACTTCAACTTGTTTCAACTTGACTCACTAAAATGATCCTGATTAATGTGAATGAAGCTTCTGTAGACAAAGAAACCACACCTAAATTCTTTACTGAAACCCAGAACGCTGCCACAGCTGTCAAGTCACCATGAAATATAGTGAATTAATGAAAGGGTGTGTAAACAGGACAAGAACTATGAACAATGGGTTGGATCCAGTTATGATATTATATGTAAATATTCCATGAAGCATGTTTTCATCAGGATGTTTGGTTGGTGGCCTCTTGGTTTTTTAAATGTCTGTATGGTTGTTAAAAGTTGGGGTAAGAATTCAGGTTTTCATCAAAAACCAGGAGAAAAAAGGATGAATTTCTGTTTCCTTTTTATTAATATGCTGTAATTGAACATTAGCCCCATTTTGGTGGGTGTTATCTCCATGGTGTGATGGTCCAGGTGGAGGTGTCACCGCTATCACTGGCGCTATCGCTTATATTTTCATCTATGTAAGTTTTCCAGGCATTTATATCCGGTCCGGGAGGTTTACAATCCAGCCACAACATGTAGTGTTTATTCAGAGACTCTATATGGTAAATCCATAACCATGATCCATGATAACACCATTACTTATCAAATTTTCATCACTATCGCGACTATTTTCAAAAGAGACCTTTATTTGGACATGGAAATTATGATGAAGCCACTTTCTCCCAAACTTTCCACCAATCAGAGCTTAAATTGAGGGTAATGTCCAATCGGGAGCAGTCAAAGATCAACAAGTGAGCAGAAAGTTCTATGTGTGTCTGAAAAAAATAGAAATAATGGTCCTCTATGGCTGGAATAAAGCCAAGAAGCTGAGTTGGAGTTGTTTTTGTGAGGATAGGAGGTAAATAGTAGCATGAATAACTGGAAATGAGAAAAAAGTGTGAATAGTTTCTGTTGCGTTTGTTTTCCTCCTGAAAGCCAAGACTGAGAAAATGATCTGCAGATGAGAAAAGGCTTGGCCACTGCTGATCTGTTAGTAATAAATTCTGTTTTCTTGTTCTATTGATACATTCATTTTCCATAATTTTGGCCTCATAATCTGACAACTGAGGCTGTCCTGGAAACATCATGTCTGCATGTTGACTGGGATTAAAAGAGTTGAGCTTCTACATGAAGTTTTACATTAAAAAAACAGAAACAGATGGACCAAAAAAAGCAACAAATGGCTTGGAGTTTTAACCAAGTTTCAGACACTGATCAGGACATTAAATCCCGGTTTGGATCAGAATTTTCTGTGTTCAGCTTCAAAACAACTTCACTACAACATGAGCTGAGCTGAACATCTTCATACATATGTGCCATCTATGTCCGTGCATGTGTGTCTCCAGCCTCAGTGCCCATAAATCAAATCTCCTGCCGTGCATGTGCCTCCACCCCTGCTGTGCAAATTTGTCCAATTAGCCACGGCCCCCGGGGAGTGTGAGCACGCAGACACACACCCACATACACACTCAGGCCCCCAGAATGCAGTGTGAAATGGGGCTCTGACACAGTGTGAGGATTAAGCGACAATAAAATGCATTTCACGGCTGCAGTTCTTTATAGGACTTGCCTCCGTAGAGCTTTGACCAAAACAGCCCTCGCTCCGCCCCTCTAATCCGTGCCCTCTCTATTCAAATACACACGCACACACAACAAATCCACACCCTGGGGAAGACTGAGCAAGATGTTTTCCTAAATGAAGTTGTACACATCCATCTCTGGCAGCAGATTAGTCGCTTTCTGTCATGAACGAAGCAAAAGCTGATGAAACATCATGCATTCCCAGCTATGATCAGGAATCACTGGCTGACATTATTTAAGTGAGAATTTCACAATATATAACTACATTTTCCTAATAATAATAATAATAATATATCAGAATTAAAATATGTTTCACTGTATTTTTCTAATCCCATTCTGAGGGACATGGACTTTTCACTGTACATTTTGTCAGTTTAGCTAAATATTTAGAAAAGGGAAAACAGAAATAATTGCCAGAAGAAACGATTGCTGGATTTCAGCATGCCGATTAAGATCAGACACTAGAGCCCTTTGTGCAGGTCTTCTGAAATTTTGCTACGCGTTTGCAAGATGCAGTATGTAAGTAACCAGTAGGTGCAGTGTGAACCAGGTAGAACATTTTAAGGTCAACAGCGGTATAAAAAATAATGGTTTACGGTCCTACCAGACCATCTACGATACGCCACAGAATCAGTTCCTGTGTGAGCTTTTTTCTGTGAGAAAACGGACCTCTTCGTTGTGTACGTGTTCTTTAAGTTATTTTTATGGTGTGAAGTTATTGGCTAGCTTTAGTGAAGTATTAGTATAAAGTGATACCTTTGGATAATGGACATCTAAAAGTGGTTCATCAATAGCATGAAGAAAGGAGCATGTGTCAGGTGTCACGTTGCAAGAATCAACAACTTCCAGCATTTTGGATGATTTCAGCAATGAGGCCAGATAGCAACCGTCCTTCCTCCTCCTCTTCCTCCTCATCTGGAGCTGAATTAAACTCCAGTGCGTCCTTACAAAGTGCCGTAATTAGACCCGAGAACGGAAGGCGGTGCGAAGGCCAATTGAAATCCAAGCGGTTTTTATTCTGCTTCTTCTTATTCTCCTCAAAACTCTAAGGCTTTTTTGGGGGCCTGAACATGCTCGAAAACTAACACAATTTTGCCTACCTTCCATTGGAATGTGTAAAATTTGATATTTTGGGGTGCTCGGGACTGTTCGGGCAGCGTCAACTATTTTTGGTTCCCTGACACTGCAAGTCATTGATCTTTATGAAACTTGGTACACATTTTCTAAATGCTTGGGCGAACAAAAAAGCCTCTTCGACCCATGATCCAAATCCCGTCAGCCATTTTGTGTCAAAGTTGCCATTTTGGCGTTTTACTAATGCGCATTTGAAACTTGTCTTTGGGATTTTATCGTAGAGTCACCAAAATCGGTCGTAATGTTCAGAAGGCATGTGTTATTAAAAGTTATCAAAAAATTTCTCAAAGGAGTAACAGCGAAGTGGGGGCGTGGCCTCAAAGTTTGATGTTTCGCCATGAAAAACGAAATCGATATAACTTCCATATAAAACAAGGTATCTGGACCAAAATGCAAAGGTATGATGCCGGTCCCATCATGAACACATCTACATATCAATATTTTGAATACAAATTAGCCACGGCCCCTGGCGACAAGAAGTCATGTTTTTCAGTCAAATCCCCATATCTCTAACGTTTTTGGTACAAGCAAGTCAAAGTTGGGTGAGAGAGTAGAAAACAAGTGGGTGAAGATCTTCAATGAAAACTGTTGCTTTAGGCTGCAAAGCGAGGGCATGGTGTCATGGCCATCTTTGATATGCTGCCGTGACATCATAAATCCTTATAAATCCCTCAGACTTTATCCGATCACCATCAAACTAACATGGATGGATCAATGTCTGGCCCTGAAGTCGGCCATCTTAAAATAAGTGTCATTTTTTGGGTCATTTTGGCCTTTTTCTTGTCCCGACATTTGAACGACCTTGTCCTACAGACTTTATCATACTGACCTCAAAATCAGTGTGAACACTCTCAAGGCATGTGTGATGAAAAATTATTAAAAACTTTCTCAAAGGAGTTGGCGTTCAGTGGTGGCGCCTGCTCGAACTTTGATGTTTTGCCCACAAGCACAATTTTTTTGTATCTCTTACATACAACACCCGATCTGCACCAAACTGAACATGGGTCAGTCCAGTTCCATCCAGACTACAACCACGTGTCCAGATGATGCCACAACGTTAGCCCCGCCCCCTGGAAACCAGAAGTGACTCCTCTTAAGGCCTAAATGAGCTGCATTCATAAGAAGAACTATACTATATTAACTCACATCACTCAGTCATGATTCCAGACAGCTTATGAGGGTTTTTACATTAACTCAGGTGCTGGCCTGACTCTGGCAGAGAGGATGAACAGGTGTTGCTGCACACTCCTGCATGACCACATATGCGACTGCTGGTGAGAGAGCGATGGCCGGAAGTTGGTTGGGGGGGTTGGCTGGGGGACGCGGCGGTGCAATAGGTCTTCATAGCCGCTTGTGGCTTTAATTCACAGTTGCATTTTTACTGGTTTCTGTCTCCTGCAGATGTTTCCTTCATGTTTTACAGAGGTGACCCAGAATGAACCAGGATTTGTCTGGTTGAGCTCTAGTAGCTTTTCTCTAAAATGAACTTGTGTAAAGTACCTGTGCAGGTAAGTGACTGACCACGGTTCCTCTGTGACTGGATGTAGAGGTTTGTCAGGTGGCAAGAACATGATGAAAACATCTGCGTCTGACAAATATGAGCCATGGTGCTGAACGCATCTCTCATACTACGATCAGGTTCTTTTATCAACCCATCTCAGTCTGTCTATCAATTATAGTATTGGTTGAGATTACAAGACTGACTTTGCTACTCATTAAAAAAAAAAATTCTATTTTCTGTTGAGTCTGTCACACAGCAGTATTCAATTAGTAATTTGCTTCAATATGGACCAAATATCAAATTATTCAAGTGGAATTGGTCCTCGGCTCTTGATAAATAGGCCCCGCCCACAGCAATCACTTGTCCGGTCTGTTACCATGTCCTGGTGCCAGGACTGGTTTACAACCTACAAATTCAGCAACTTTATCCATCTGAGTTTGAAGACGCAACAGATATCTAATCTATTATTCTGTAATACGCCCCCTAGTGAAATCCTCTGGTAACAGGCAAGCATGTGAATAATAACGCTCACGATGGAGCCGGTGACCACGAGGTTAAAAAGCAAGTGGGTCTTAAATGGAGTAAATCTGATGATTGTTTCTGTTCTTTTAACCACACTGATGTTTATATATTTTCATATACATATATAAAAAAATCTCAGGGTTTAGTGGTGACGACTATGACCCCCCCACAGACACTCTCCAGATTCAGCTTCAAGAGGTAAATAAAAAACGTTTCATTCTTTGCAGGGCACACAAGAAAACATGTTTTTTGACTATTTATTTCATTATTATATCAATAACAATAACCTAGATACCAGAAAGGCATTTTTGCTTCATAAATGACTTAAACAATTAAATGATTAAAACTGTAATTTTCTGTTGATCATCTAATTGATTGATTGGATTATTGCTAAAGCACCAATCGTGATCCTTATTAGTTCCAATGTTTTCACTCCATAAATAGCAATCTGAACACAAAGGTAACCCAGAGAATCTTTGAACATAAGACTCCAAAAAGCTAAATATGAGTATTTGTTCGCTCGCTGCAGATATTCTGTCTTTACAATGAAGAGAAAGCAGATTTATTTCCAGTTTTGCATCACTTGTCGCCTCGCCACTTCCCCTGATGTCAGCATATGATTGCATTTTGTGTGTGGATGTACATGTGGATGCAGACAGTAGTCCTGTGGTGATGGTCAGGGTTAAGGCTCTTATATGGAGGATAATCCAGGATGGCTCGGACGTCTTAACTCACCCCTTCAACACACAGGGTGTTACTGGGTGGGTTAAGGGGTAAAGGAATAGGCAGAGCTGTGAAAGGGAGCCCGATACTTCGGGGGTCTACACTCATAAAGCTGCAGCCAAAAATAGAAATCATGTTGATTGATTAATGAAATGTTCTTTTACATGTGTCTTTTGTGTTCCATCAGTTAAAGGAGGAAAGTAAATGAGTTAAAGGTGAGTAACAGTTTGGAGCTGTTACGAAAAACACAGAAATGAGGGAAATTAATGAGGTAGATGTAAATGTTCATTTATACAAACAGCAAAGAAGAAGAATTGGTTGATGAAATATTAAAAAAGGAAAAAATTTGAGGATGTAAAGAATGAAAAGAGGAAGAATAGTGGCTGACTGTGTTCTAGCCGATGCCTGCAGATGAAAAAGTAGTGTTTGTGTGTGATTTGACAGATCCAGAGGGAGCTTTATCAGGCGAGGTAAATCGGCCTAAACCTGGTGCTAATGTCTTGCTGGGGGTGTGGGAGAGATTAATAAGGACCCGCTCCAAAAGGCTTTAGCTGCGCCGCTAAGATTCTTAAACCGCCTAACCTCCCCTGGCGCCAGTCGAAATCCAAAATGTCCCTGAATGTTGATACAAAAACACTTGCATAAATGTCGTTTTCCATCGCACCACCAATTCCATTTTCTGTGTTCGGCTTTTTGACTTCTGAGGAAAACTGTTTAAACATCTGCACCCCCCCCCCCCCAAATATAAATAATGAGCATAAATGCCAGATGTTT
>JAOXYM010000009.1:1811279-1821701 GCA_028567055.1 Leptatherina wallacei
TCTTTCCATCTGAGAGACTCTGCCTCTCTGAAATGCTCCTTTTATACCCAGTCATGTTACTGACCTGTTGCCTAGCATCCGAATTAGTTTTTTTCTGATTTGTACCAATGACTTTTCAAACCTTTTGTTGCTCCTGTTCCAACTTTTTGCAGACGTGTTGCTGCCATCAGATTCACAATCAGCTCATATTCTCTATGAAATAATAAAATGTCTCAGTTTCAAAATCTGATATGTTGTTTACTGAGAATAAAATATGAGCTAGGTGAGATTTGGAAATCATTGTATTCTGTTTTCATTTATGCTTTCCACAACGTTTCAACCTTTTTTTTTTGGAATTGGAGTTGTAAATATATGTTTGCATTGATTTTAGGCCCATTCATTGTAGCTGGTTTGAATACTGGAATTAATCTGAATTATTACTTGACACGTAGATTCACTGCTTAGAGAATTTGTAATATGCTGCATGTGTCAGGTGCATTTTGAACGTTTGATTATCTAAGTTACTGAGGATTGAAGAAGTGTTTCTTCTGAAACTAAGGACATATTTCAGATCTTGTCCCAAGACGACTTAAAGTTGCACAAATTCATCTTAAAAGATTTTCAAGCCTTTTGAAGATTTCTGAAATTATTGTGATTAATGGCTGTGAGTGAGTGAGCACAGGCATCTACAGGAGGCAATAAAGACAACCAAGGACGCATGCACACACACACACATGTACTATTAACCTAACATGGACATATTGCCTTGATTGTCTGTGACCTGTTTCTTTGGCCTGGCTTACCCTTCTCAACACTGCCATAAACATGACAAGGCTTTGGGATCAAAGCTGTCTCGGCCATCAGCCCCCTTACATGCAGACACACAGAGCCAGACACATTCACAGATGCTGCTTTTACTCAGAGAAGGCTCTTTGTCTTCAGCCATCATCAGTCTTATTAGAGCTGGTGGCCCGAGAGTGTTTCCACATCACACAGCTCTATTCTGGCAGAGCTCGGCAGAGCTAAGAGACACCGAAGGCCTCCAGCTTTTCCACCGGCTCACTGCCATGAGAGGAGGCATGTTGTGGAAGTTTAGGTTTGCAGTTCCAGTTGTGTGCTCTCAGATGAACAGTGACAGGAACTGTCCTGTTTTCACCATGTTTGTGGCTAAATGTCACAGCTGATCGTGCATGTGTAACATTAAGAGTGTAGTTCAAAACTTAGTCTGAGTTCTAGAAAAGATGGCATAAAGGAGAGTCATGCATTTTCCCGTGTGAACCAATGACTGTCATACACTGTAAAATATAACAGTGCTTTTAACAGGATATATGTAGAGGATTTAACTTCATTTTAATCTGGTTGTTCTTGTTTCTCTGTTATGAGGAATAACAATAAGTTATTTATGGATAGTAAATAAAAAACTCCTGTTCCTGCTCATCCCTGCGTTTTAAACGCAGTGTTTGAGTTGATTTAACATCCACACATCGTTACTTCCGTTCCTCATCCAGACTGAGGA
The DNA here is from genome assembly GCA_028567055.1 of Leptatherina wallacei. Lineage (NCBI taxonomy): Eukaryota > Metazoa > Chordata > Actinopteri > Atheriniformes > Atherinidae > Leptatherina > Leptatherina wallacei. The sequence goes on from JAOXYM010000009.1 coordinate 1,812,775, forward strand.
TGCACGGGATGAAATGTGTATGCTATCAGATTATCCTGATGATGATCTTTTTGAGATTTTATAATTTTTTGTTTGGTTTTCTCTCTCTCTTATTCTGTCTTATGTGTGTATTTATGGACCTGAGTATGTTAATTGAATTTGAATAGAAAAAATCTGAATTAAAAGCAGTTGGCAGCAGCTGCAGTGTGACAGAGGTCGGTGGTCTGAAGTTATTTCAACTAAAACATGTTCAAAGCAACAACTATTTACACTTCATCATTTCCTTTAACGAGGAAACCGTCATGGAGGCTGTGAATAAATGATTCTCTTCTAATTTATGAGAAATTTATCAGGTTCTTCCACAACCTCATGAACTTACAGCAAACTCACATTTACCAGCTTCATTTAACTACAAACTCACATTATTCCTGTTCATTAAACTCATGAAAGTTAATGAAAACTTTTTTAACGCAGTGAGTTCACAGATTTAATAAAATCCAAATTGCTAGATTTTAGAGTGTGGTGTCCGCATTTTTTACAGGAGATGGGGCAAAAAGAAACAAAAAAAGATGCGTGGTTGGTATCGTACAGAGTAGAAATGCTACTGATTTCATCTTGCACTAAATCAAAGGCTGATATCTTAAAATCAAAAGTAAATAATGATGCAATTTTTTTTAAAAAGGAAAGAAGTCTGTCTGGAGATTTGGCTTTTTGAGGAGTGGGAAAGGCCCGATGGAGGAGCTCTGCTACCTGACTGGGACTCCTCCTGTGAAAGCCATTAGCCCATCCTGCAACGCTCCGCAGCAAGCCATTCTCAGCTTTGCGTGCAAACATACGTGTGTGTGTTTGTTAGAGTGTGCATTAGAGCTACTTTTACAGCCCCTGCTAACCAGTGAACCAGCTCATCTGTGTTTGCCATAAAGCTGAGTGTGAGAGCCTTATGGACATGACCAATATCTGACCTTCAACTTTTGCTTTCTTTCCTTTAATATTGTTACACCTAAACTGAGACTTTTAAAGGAAACTGACTTTTCTGCACACTTATACAAAATTCAGGACGAAAGAGGCACAATCTTCCAAACAATCTTGAAAGAGCATCGGGACTGCTTACGGTTTGTATTATTATTTATCTCCAATTTGTGTTTGTAATTAGTTTTTTTTATCCTTTTAAGACTTTCAATCCCCCAAACAACCCAGTTTGTGGCATGAGGAAAGTTAAAGGTGTCCGTTCTACTATCCTGTTTTAATGTGTGATGTCGATGTATTGTTCTGGTGAACTGCAGAGCAGCAGGATAACAGATCTATTCAGGTCACATCTATCAGACATCATGAAAAGACAGCTGAGGTACAGAGTCAACGATAGTAGTGAAACACAATGACTCATAAAAAGGAAATTTAAATCAAAGTACCTTGTGATGGTTTATGTCTGAGAATAATTCCTCAGAGATTTTTTTAAAATTGATTTTGGACATAATATATAATTAATAGGACTGTATATTGCCAACACATCCACATGCACTGAATGAAGCATTACATGCAAAGTCAAATAATTAAACAAATAATTTCTACTTATTTACTTACTGTAAACAACCCCAATTTGAGTTTATGTCTCCTGTGCAATAAGATATAACAGACCTCTGAGATGTACAACCCCAGTTGGGACTCGGTGTAAAATGTAAATAAAAACAGAACACAATGAGCCCATGTGTTTTATTCCCAGTAGAACATAAACAACCTATCAGATGATGAAACTGAGACATTTTATCATTTCATGGAGAATATGAGCTGATAGTGAATCTGATGGCAGCAACACGTGTGTAAAAAGTTGGAACAGGAGCAACAAAAAAAACTGGAGGAGCGTTTTACAACTAATTACATTGCTAGGCAATGGGTCAGTAGCATGACTGGGTAAAAAATGAGCATTTCAGAGAGGCAGAGTCTGATGCAAGTCCTTCTGCTTCCTCAGGAAAGGACCTGCACGTTTCAGAAAGACGATGCTAAACTACATAAAGCGTCCATCCCAACAGTATGGCCTGTTCCAACTTTTTACAGACGTGTTGCTGCCATCAGATTCACAATCAGCTCATATTTTCCATGAGATGGTAAAATGTCTCAGTTTCATCATCTGATATGTTGTTTATGTTCTACTGGGAATAAAATATGAGTTGAAGAGATTTATAAATCACTGCATTCTGGTTTTATTTACATTTTACACAGAGACACAACTTTTTAAGGAACAAAGCTCCACATAAACTATTTCGACACACAGATAAAACATCATTAACTTATTTTATACTTGATTACTATCACATTTTGAATAAGTAACAAACAGGTTAAATCCATTATAACAGGATAAAAGAAATTTAAAGCAAACGCATACACCAGTAGACACACACACACACTGAAGCTGTGGACAGGTCCAACAACACCTCTGAGACTGCGATCCCACCTTTGCTTCCAGTGTGTAAAGGGTGAAAAGGAAGGAGGAAGAGATGCTATGGAGCTAAGTGCGTAGGTGTTAGGTCTGTGCCTGAAGACATAAAGTAGCACTCTGGGAGTCTGGGACTCTAACTCCCAAAGAGCTTCTGACACAAAATGGACACCTCAGTCTCTGAATGCCACTCCACATTTAGAGGGAAAAAGGTCAGCTGTGAAAAAAAAAGGAAAAAAAAAAGCTTGAAACATTAGATCACAACAGTTTTTCTTTATCTGTGTTTTTATGCTGTTTCTGGAATCTTAATGGCTGAAAATTCAGACTCTGCATTGGTACAGTCCTGTTTTATATATCCAGGCTTTCTGTCTGTTGTTCAGGGTCCGATCGATTAACAGTATCTCACATCAGTACTTATAATCAGGGCTCTAAATTAACACCTACACAGGTGATGAGTTAGTGAAGCGAACGAGAGGAGTCAACTCCTGCCGTGGAGAGACACATTTTTAACTGCTCCGAAGGCAGGGGGCGGGGCTTCAGTTTGATGAGCACACCATGTTGCCAATCACATGCTAGGAAGGCTTGGATCATTCATTTTGTAAAAGAAGGAAGAGGGGCAGACGCTCTGAAGACAGCGTAGATCAGCGGTTCCCAACTTATGTTCCTTAAGGACCCTCTTCATGCAAATACTAAAACAGCCGTGGACCCCCTGCCCCACCCCCTGCTGAAACCGGCAGGCAGGCCCACATCTGTGCTGAAACCATGCTGGTTTAATACTTTCAATAGCGAGATTCTCACCATAAATACTGGATTGTGGCTGAGTCCTGTCTTTCCATGAAGCTAAAGTTAAATTAACAACATATAACCTTACTTAAAAAAAATAGGGACCAATAATCTGCTCTGTGGTGTTTCTAAGACATGTTTTATTAACTAAATGTAGCAGGAAAAATCCAGGTTACCAGGATAGACATGAAGTTCTCCACTACTGTAGCTCCACCTGCTCCTTGACCTCCTAACCCCCCGTACATGGACCAAAACTGAACGAATGCACAATAAATGATTTTTTAAATTTCTTTTTAACAAATTCTTCTTTTTATTGTTGACTACATGTTTTAAAATATTCTACAGCAGATGTTGAAGACCCCCATGATATCACTTTGGTATCTGGTTTAAAAAGTTTGTGTTTTCAGGATAAAACATCAGTTCCATGTGAACGAAATGACAGGAGATTAAAAAATAACTTGAACGGACAGACTTCAACTCATCTCTGTGTGGACATGGTTTTCATTTTTAATCACAATGGCTCTGAATGGACAAAGCTGTGGGGACCGCCTGTGTTCTTCACGTGACCCCCTTGAGGGGGTGCTGAACCCCAGCTTGGGAACCACTGGTGTAGAGCATGGTTCCACTGATACGAGTCAGGTGTGTTGCAGCAGGGAAACATCTAAAACCTACAGGACAGCAGCTCATTGGAGATCCCTGGTCTAGTGGTACAGACCTGGGGTCTCATTTATAAAACATTGTGTAGAATCCATACTAAAAGTCTATGTACGCACATAAGCTGAAAAGGGCGTACGTAAAAAAAGAATGAGATTTATAAAACTGTGCGTACAAACATTTGTTGGCAATTTTCCCTTTATAGATCAGAGACTACTTGGAAATGTGCACGGCAGAATCTGCCGCACCCGCCGTGAACACGCCCACACCCAGGGCGGCTGTAGCTCGGGTGGATAGAGCAGTCGTCTACTGAACAGGAAGTCGGCGGTTCGATTCCCCCCGACTACATGTCGAAGTGTCCTTGGGCAAGACACTGAACCCTACACTGCCTCCCTCCATCATGTGCCTATCGGGGGTATGAATGCTTACACTAAGCACCAAGTATGGTCCAATATAGGTGCTGTATGAATGTGTTGTGTGAATGGGTGAATGAGATATGTAGTGTCAAAGCGCTTTGAGTGGTCACTTGACTAGAAAAGCGCTATACAAGTACAGTCCATTTACCATTTACCCAGCCATAAATGGTCAATGCAAAGCAGGACATAGACATCTGTGCATATGAAGGAGGCTGCTGATCAAAGAAAAAATAATGGCAATGAAATAGAAAAAAAATTAAAGAAAATGTATTTTTCGGACACACAAATTGAAGTGCTTTCTGGTGAAGTGGAGGTCAGAAATTATATTTTGTTTGGTGGCCACTTCAGAACATAAATAAAAGAAAAAGCTGCTGCACCGTCTTGCATGTGCAGTGTTAATCAATCATGAATTATATAGAACTGCAGCACCGTACAGGGTGATACTAATGAGAAGATATTTTATATATAAAGCACTTTTTTAAAAAAGAGTGCAGACCTGCCAAGCCATGGATTTTTTATTAAATTTTTTTCACCATTGATTGTTGATATTATTGTTGGGTTAGAAGCTCTGTTGGCAAAAATTATCCCAATCTCCCCTTAATAAAGAATCGTTTAAAAAAAATCCCTGGATCTAGACTCTGATCTGGATCATCCCGAGAATTTAACCTTTATTCCATTTATGAAAAATTCAATCAAAATCCGTCTATAACTTTTTCAATGATGTTACTGACAGACATAAAGACAGACAGACACTTCTGAATACATGATCCCTGCCTCGGCAGAGGTAATATAGGCCTGATAGTAATGATATTAATTTTAAAAAAAGCTCGCTGCTTTTCGCTGCTTTTCCGTGGAAAGAGGCGTACGCTACTTTCAGGCCCCATTTTGTGCGTACGCAACGGTTATAAATGAGATCCCGGGTACAAACAGCACTTTTACTTACTTATTGCACAATATTTTGCACGTTCTGCTGTGTTTGGAGCACTTATTTGTGTTATTCTGTTTTCTTTCTTTGTTGTTTCTTAACTTCACTATATGTTTGCTCTATGTTTCCCAGGAGTTGCTTTGCTGTCTCAATGTTCTTTGTACAGTGACAATAAAGATATTGAAAATTGAGAGAAACATTTAAATGCAATCGCTTCAGGAAAAATGAAAGGAACGAGTAAAAACTGAAAATCAAGCAGTATCTGGCTGAATTTAAATGATATTTGAGAGACTGAAAGCTGAAAATGAAAATAATCTTAAGTGTCCTAATGTTCAGGCTTTGCTCTTTAATTATTATGGTTTTGATTATTGTAATGGTTCTGTGTTCACATGCTTATTTAAAGGATTGATTCACATTTTAACAATATTAACTATATTTCTTAATTTAAAACGTATAAAAAAAGGCCTTAAAAAAGCTCAGCAACACAAGCCTGAGCCCTGAATGTATATATACAAGAAAACAACAGTAAAAATGTAAGAGAATATACGTGAAGTATAAAACCTCAACGTTGATGCATTTAGTCTTTGTTGTAGTAGGAATAGCACAAGTGATCCAAATTTAGCTAATGATGGCTCAGTTTCATCAGATGCCCAGTGTGCACCATACCAGACTCCTTTAAGAATCAGTCCAACATTTAATGGATTTAATCTTAATGCATTTCCTGCCAAAACTCCCGCTGTGACACAGATCTGCTTTGAAATTTCCTTAAGTGGCTGATGCAAAGGTGCACAATGAAGCAGCTCATTTTTCAGCTGGAGTTTAACTTGTGTCTGATGTGAATCTAGAATGAGAATTAAGCCCACGCTGGTACGACTACAAGTCCAAAAGCTTCTATTTCCCAGGAGAATGAAAGGCAGGGCTATTGGCTCTGAGTAAAGTGAAAACTTTCTCCACTGCTGCTTATGCAGCACAGCTGGAATCCTTTTGAGTCTTTGAGCCTTGACAGCTGGTGCCAGTTCAGTTCACAATGGCAGACATCCTGCAGTCTTCTGCAGGCTTTCTATCTGAGGACAAGAGGACAAGAGGAGCCCCCCCATTTGTTGAACGTAGGACTATAATTTAAAGATTCTTGTCATGTTAGTCCCAGATTTCAGCTGACTTGTTATGTAAAACTGGCACCTGCAGAGAGACGAGGTGTCAGGAGCTGATTGGTGCATCTTTCGCCCAAAGCTAATGCTGTGGCTGGATCCATTAGCTAGCTACCGCTAATGCTGCAGATTAATGGAGGATCAGAGTCACAGGGTAAGCGAGGGCCAGACAGCACACACACACACACACTTTATCCTGCTAGCACTTACTGGGCTAGTTAGGGTGGCCCTCGTGATAATGAACACAGCCTTAGCTTTTCCTCACACACACTCCTGACTTTGCTGCTGCTGTAAATCTGGCCAGCAGGCCGTGGAGGGCCAGCAGGGAGTTAATGGCAGCCTCATAAAATCATGAGCAGGGAGGTCAGGACAGCAGCCAAGATGCCCAATGCCCTAAATGAGAAGCATGTGAGGGGGGCTCAAGTGGACAGGGTGTGGTAGGGGGTGAGGGTGCTTCCACGCGTAGCAGGCACTTCCACATGGGGGGGAAAGGTGAGATTTTATGATTATGGCTTATGGGGAAGGCCCACGGGACAACCTGACAGCTAGGAGCATGGATCTCAAGCATTAATAAAGTTTTCATTGAAACTTTGGAACTTGAACATATTTAAGGATGAAAACTGGATGTTTTCCAGGAGGCTGGGTGTTAAGAAGAATGATAGCCTGCAGCAAATGTACTATAACCAACCTTAGATATAAAATGTACTGAATTATCTTATTATCCATAACCCTTAAAACTCCTAGAAATTTTATTTTGGTTATTTTTGGTCTGTCTTTCATTCTGTCATCATCAGTGTCTCAGGAACGGTAGTGTGTAACTCTGTGGGGTGAATTGTGATGGATAACCTACCCTTTAGGTGATCGACGGAAGTTTTCCAGGCATTTATATCCCATCCAGGAGGCTTACAATTCAGCCAAGAAGACAGTTTTGATGCACGGTGGCGCCAAAAAGCAGTCTGTTTTGTGAGGATTGTCGGTAAATAGCAGCATAATTATTTCTGTTAGCTTGTTGTGGTTGGCCTTTATGCTGCTATATCTATTGATACATTCATTTTACATAATTTCAGCCTCAATCTGACAACTGAGGCTGTCCTGAAAACACCATGTCGCCATGGTGACTTGGATTAAAACACTTCAGATTCAACACACACTTTTACCTCGGCTAACCTGAAAGATTGGTGGTCTGATTATTTTAGCTAAAACCATGTCCTGCTGCATCATCAGTTCGTCTCAGTGAGGTGAACTTGAACTCATCATGTGAATCATCACCACTTTTTTTAAACAGATTTAGTCACATCAAGTTTCTTCATCAACATCAGATTTATGGAGTTCATCTAAGTTCTACCATCACAGACCGTTCCAGTGTTTTAGACACTAGCGTATTATATTTAACCGTGTATTTTCTGTCTTTTACAATGCAACTGGTCTTAATGGACCGAATCAAGCCAGCCAAACTTCCATCAGACTTATCGCTGTAGCTTCACTGAGCTCCATGTGGCCCCGGGGACTTCCGTCTTATCAGCTGAAGGCCCTCGCTGCTTTAACACCAGCCTCTGATACTCAGCTCTTCAGTTCAAAGACAACACTGCATGGGAGATCAAAGCGTGCCCAATCTCATATGCACACACACAAACACGCTCAATCGTGCACTTATGTGCAGTACACATGATAACGCGTCTATAATCTCAGCCGCACACTTGCAAACACACATCCAAACACAGCTCTGACCACACGTGCCCCTGGCATTGATCAAAGGGAGGAATGTGATAGACATAGGGAGATAAAGGAGAGAGAGAGAGGGGGAAAAACAGAGAGGAGGTGGTTGTTTCACTTCAGTAGTCAGGCTGATGTGTGTGGCAATAACCCGAGATAACACCGAGACACAGTTCCAGTTTACACACATCTAACCACATTCCTTTCAGAGCTGGGACAGAGAATATACATCCAGGTACAGGAAACAGACAAACAACACGTTTAACCCCTGATGGAGCAGATTGTCCTTCCAAGATCTCGAATCATGACTTGTCTTAATAAAGCACACCACTTAAAGAACCCAATAAGCCGGACTTTAGTCGAGTTCCTGATAGTTTCATCAGTTAGAAATTTATTGAAGAAATAAAAAACTGAAAATCTAAAAAGGACCAATGAGTTAATGTTTCCACATGTGTGTGGTTCCTTGTATCAGGACAGCTCGTTTGTAATGATCCAGACCGGATATACCAAAGTTTCCTGTCTGTTTAAGGTAGATTTAAACTAAACCAATACCAAAGACTGCAGCATAAGGATGTCACAATTACTTCATTTCCCTATTAATCAGTGTCAAACACCATCATTCAATAATCATTAAGATCCTCAATATCATGACTTTCCATGGGGGATCATGTGTGAACCATGTGATCAGATCAGGAAGGAAAACAACGTAAAACGTGTGTTTCTGCTTGTGTTGCTTTGTTTTCCTTCTGTGTTTTCATGGGAAAGTACGGCAGAGGAAAAGTTATTCCCTCCAAACTAACGGATTAAATCATCCTGATCCAGGTGTGACTGTGGAGGACGGTTCAGCAGCCTGGAAATCATCCATCCAGTATGTTTCA
>JAOXYM010000009.1:1838375-1850207 GCA_028567055.1 Leptatherina wallacei
GGCGTCCCTGCTCAAGCTGCTGCCCCCGCGACCCGACCCCGGATAAGCGGAAGAAGACGGTACGGTACGGTACGGTAAAACACAGAACTTCATTAAGTCTACATATGACAATAGACTAGCAGCTGCAGGGAATCCAAAGCCTCACTGAGATCCCTGGGCAATCTGTGCACGTACAGATTGCAAACAGAGCACAGTTTTATACCTTTGCACGGATTTCAACCGGCTTTTTTACTTTTAAACTGCTGACACTTGCTGGGCTCGGTAGTAAACAATCGATGCTGCTCAGCGCTCGAGAACCCTCAGGAACAAGAGCGTTCCTCTGCTCTGAGCCGTGGCTTCTGGGAAAATCTGAAGAAAGTGGTTTGGACTTTTGAATTGTGTATTTTCAAAAGGTGAATTGCTCAAACCATTTTTCCAGGATATCGTACCCTACCTGTAAGTTTTATTGATTTCTATCTTGAATTGTCAACATAAAAAATAATTAAGGCTGTCAAAGTTAACGCGTTAACGCAAATTCCTTTTTAGGTCGATAATTATTTTAACGCATTTCAGGAAAGGATGTAGGAAGCAGGATATGTTTCTGAAGCAAAATCAGCCACAAAATGGATCTTTTACAGACAGTTCAATTCAGTTAAATTCAATTCAGCTTTATTTGTATGGTGCCAATTCACGACAATGTCATCTCAGTTCAGCTTTAAAGTTCTGCAAGATGGTTTTCTGGACCAGACCGAGGTATTTTATAACCTATGTTCTCCAAATAATGCAGGAGAAGGCGACTCAAACCGGCCACAAGTCGAGGAATAGAAAATGAAACTTAAACTTGTGGTGACATACAGGTTGGCGTGCATCAGTGATGCATTCAATGCAGCTCGGTAATCACAACTCTATCAGTTGACTTCATGCAATGACAACTACAATATAAAAAAATAAATAAATCAGGATTAATTATGAGTTTAGAGTCTATGTGGGATTCTTAAGGGCTTAAATAAGTATTATATCATTATTATAATGATAAATATACCGTTAAAAATGTTAATAAAATAAAATGGATCAAATAACCAAAAAAAAAGATTTAAAAAATTCTGCGATTAATGTACGATGAGTGGCCTGTGTTAACGTGCGATTAAGCATGTTAACACAGGCCACTCATGCAATTAATCGTGAGTAAAAAATTTTAATCGACTAACAGCACCAAAAATAATGTAACAACATAAAGTAAACATAAATCTCTGCTGTAGAGAATAAATAAATCCTTCATATTAACTCTAATTTATCTCAGAGAAAACAGATGGAAAGGCTGCAGGACCTCTACCTGGTCTACAGGACCTCCAACTGGACTACACGACCTCTATATGTACTACAGAACCACTGGTTATCCTGCAGGAGGTGTAGGAGGGTTGACCCTCTTCCTCAAGAGCTGCAAACCTGCTGCATCTGTAGGGGATGATGGATTTATTCTATGTAAGGAAGCTGAAGCTAAAAGGACAATGATCCCAAGCATACCCCAAAGTCCACCAACACTTGGTTTCAGAGTCAGTCCTGGAGGATCCTGAAGTAGCAAATGAAAATCTCTTTAAAGAAGGCAGTTGAATCATGCAAACCCAAGAAGATGAGTGAACTGGCAAGCTTTGCTCATGAGGAATGGGCTGAGATTCCTCAATAATGCTGGCAGAAGCTGGAGTCTGGATGTGCAGCAGGTCACAAGAGCAAACGGGTCTAGTGAGTAGCAAAGATGCTCATCATGAAGGGGTTGAATACATCTGAGACTGCAGTCGCTACAAGTCCAAAGAAAGCACTTCTCATCATAGTTGTTATTCAAATTATTTTCATTGGATTTGTTTATTGCAAACAAAATGCCAAATAAACTGAATTTGCAGTGGTGGGGTTGAATAATTTAGATTTCAACTGTTTGTGCTGTGTTTAAAGTAAATACATACAATCCAACATAAGTTATGAGTCACTTCCTTCTGCTGCGCTCCGTTGGCTTTAAGCATTACATCAGACCTGTCACAGGTTTATGTTGCGTGCCGTCTCAGTTTTTGTCTGTAATATTTGCTCTGACTTGTTCTACTATCAAGTGGAATGGTTATTAGAACATCAGCCTGAACTGAAGCATACATAAAGCAGAGGCTGGAAGTGGAGAGGAATGTAAGACAGGCGGCAGAGTGGCACATTTTAATTATGAACAGAAGTGAGCTCAGAGCGACTCTCACACTGCTGTTTGTCGACTCACCGGCCTAAAATGCTGAGTGACCCTGATGCAGGGTCATTTTTTCTAGGCCCTGCTGTCCTCCTGGGTCAATGCTACACTGTCCTGGGGAGAGGCCAGAGCTTGCATGAATAAGTAAAGACCGTTGAGGGACCAAAGTCCGTTGGCTGACGTTTCCACCCCACTGAGTTTTAACACATTAGGAAGCTCCACTGCCAGTAATGAGCCAGAGACAGGGGGATGGAGAAGGGGGGTGGAAGGGTGCTCAGGGGTGTGAGAGAGCATATTAGCATCTTCAGAGCAAAACTCTTTGCACTCTAGTCTGCATAACTCTCAACCTGGTATTGTTGTGTAAATGTTACTTGCACATGTGATATGACGGCTGAGGTGTGAGATTTAATCCATCTTGCTTTTTGAGAAATTAATAAAATTAGTGGGGAAAAAAGGATGTTTGTGCTCGTGAAAAACAGACCGTGTGCATTAGAAGGGTCAATGAAGTGGGGAACACACCTGAGCTTATGGAGCAAGTGCAGAAACTTCCTGTTTGCATCATTTCCAAAGAAAAATGTCACATTAGAAACCAAAGTTAGCGCCACTGTGTTCTCTCTGGCTGACAGACACTGACTGGGTCACCTGTACTTCCCAAACCTACAACAGCAGCAGGTGTTATGGCTGCAGGCTCCAACTCCTAACAGACTAAACACATCCACTGGATGCTTAAAACTGAAGACTGTTTTTCTGCAGTTTTGCTGCCTTGTCATAAATAAGAGATCCCAGCTTCATATGGAGCAGTGTAGGGAGGTGTGGGTTTGTTTTGCTGATTGTTTACAGCATGATGAGCTCCACCATTAAAATTCTGTGGTCTGCTTCTTAACCTCAACATGAGATCCTACAGTACATAATATGTTTGCAGACACCAGGAAGCAGCAATGCTAACATGTAACATAACAAGATGACAGGGAGAAACTAAGCTAAAAAACAAACATCGGCATCCAAACCAAACACAGTTCAACCCCCAAGCAGTTCTATGGGAATGTAGGAAAAGCATGAGAACAGCACTGTCCACTTTAGAGCTGATCATTTCTCCACACAAACAAGGAGTCATACAAAAGCAGAGACTCTGTTGATTACAAAGATGTATGTCTCATCACTGTGGGACAAAACTCTGGATCAGAAAACAGGTCGTACTCTTGTTTTTATTCCAGCTCTAAAAAACTCTGCTAATGTGTCTCCTATGACTCTGCCTTTGTTTGACATGAATCATGAAGGTTCTGCTGGTTTCCATGGAGATGAAGGAGGTTTTATAGTGAAGTATTCACTCTTCTTATAATATACTGGGCTTCACTTGTTTCTGGATCCTCATGGTTTGTTTGTTTGTTTGTTTATTGTGGGATCCCCATTAGCTACCACCATAGTGATCGCTAAGCTTCCTGGGGTCCCAGTTAAATACAGAAAATACAGAATACAGATGTAATAAGAATTCATGAAAAATAAAAATAATAATAACAACAATAATAATAATACATTTTAAAAGTGACAGTTCATAATATCCATTAAATCATAAAAATACATTATTCAAAAACAGAGCAGCAGAGTTTATTTAAATAGATGCAAGCTGGATAAATCTTTTACTTCTTTAGGTAAATTATTCCAGAGTGTTGATGATCTAAATAACACAGACTTTTGAAATGAATCTGTTCTTGGCCGATGAATGCTTATATCAGCATAACAAGCTTGCAGAGTGGAATATGTATGCGTCTGGTTTACATATCTGATGTTCTCAAATATTGCACTAGGTAAACCAGTAAGTACTACTTTTTCAAAACATTTTGGAAGTTATATTGTAATTTGTCTTGGAGCATGAGCCAAGACAAATTATGATGCATTTGTTTAACATTAGAATAGTACGGGCATTTCAGCACTAAGCGGGCAGCCTTATTTTGGATGACCTGTAGCCTTGCTTCGTCAGCTTTATTTGCAGCTGACCATATAGTACAGCAATATTTAAGATGGGATCATACAAATGACTTAACTACCTGCTTCATGATCATTGGAGTGACAAAGTATGCACACCTTCTAAATACGGTAATGGCTTCGCCCATCTTACTGATGATGTGATCTATATGAGGTGTCCATGAAAGACGGTGATCCACAGTAACCCCCAAAAGTCTTATCTGCTGGACTTGCTCCAATTTGAAGCTTTCCATTTTTCAGATCAAAGTAGAAATATGTAAACGCTGCCTACTTCCCATGAGCATTGATCTGATTTTAGAGAGATTTAAAATCATATTATTATTTTTGACCCTTTTCAAAACCGCAGTTAACTCATAACTCATTTTCCAGTACATTTGATATTAAATTCACATTAGGATTAGCATAATACATTGTAGAGTCATCAGCATACATGACAACTGATGGCTCGTTTAATGCGTAAGGTAAATCGTTTGTATAAACTGAAAAACGGAGAGGGGCAAGACAACTGCCTTGAGGTAGGCCACAGTGGATGCCAGAACTTTTAAACAAAAAACCATTATAAAAAACCTGCTGGCTTCTATTGCTTAGATAATCTTTTATAAGGAACATATATCTTGAAGATAACTCATAACACCTCAACTTGGTAATTAGAAGATCATGATTGATCAAATCAAAAGCAGCACTAAAGTCTGGGAATACCGCACTAAAGTCTAGCCCCCACATTCACCTGGTGTTTCTAAGGTTAATGTGGGGGCTATCCCTGGATTCTCTTGACTCTGACCAGTGATAGCGATGTCCATCATCAACATTGACCGATGGCTTCCTGAGATATTTACCTGTGTTACACCTCAATTAAAACACCTGGAAACCTGCTCAGCTTCACTTTTTACTAGGGCTGTACATCATTACTGGTTTCACGATTACGATTATCTTGCCAACAATTTGATTCGATGATGCTACCCTGTGTTCACACCGGGCACTTCAATTCACATTCGCGCCTACATTTCAACACCCAGATACTGGATGTTTACTCGATTGATTTGGGCGAATTATTAGGGAGAATAAAAAGCTTCATTCATACATCAAGTTGAACTTTCTGTAGTGGGAAGGTTTGTTTGTTTTTTGTCAGTCACTTCCGTCAACAACAAACATGGCAGCCTGGTTATTTTGAGTACTTTGAGAGAGTTCTGGCGTTTTACCTGCTTGGAAGTCGGAAAACCGAAGACGCCGGCGTGTTTGGGTCCTCCAGATACTCCAGAGGCGCTGAGAGTCCGGTGAATTTCATCATCTAATCAAGGAGTTACGTCTGGATGGAGGCCACTTACAGGGTATTTCAGTCTCACCTGATCCCAGTTTGATGATCTGTTGGGGAGGATCGGGGCTGCATATCCTTCCAGGATACAAACTACAGGTGATTTATTTCAGCAGCAGAGTGTCTGTCGATCTGTCTTCGGTAAGTAGGCTACTAGCTCCGACCTGTGCTGACAACTTCCGGGAGAGTAGAACTATACCTGTCAATAAGCTAACTAAAATAGCTCCATTTAATGAATCCTAGGCCGTTTCTCAATTCAAAGTACACAGAGAACGTAATTTTGTACTGAATAGTACGGACTAGTTGGAAGTACAAACTTCTGAGGACGGAAGGACGCGAGTACACACATTATGCATTTGGAACGGAAACATACAGAACTATTTGCACAACAACCTGCAAAAAACTGAGGAGGTTGAGCAGGGAAATAAGGGAACAACAAGCAACGATGTCAGGGGTGCGGGAGTGTATTTATGCTATTGGCATCTATGTAAACCTTTGAACGTTTTTTTCCCCAACATCTCCTTTTTTCTGTATTTACAAAGATATAAACAGTAGAAAATTTATGATTTTAATCATTATATTATATGTATATATCATATCTCTGCCATCTTTCGAACGCGATCGATGTTGTGCCGCAGTGCATTCTGGGATAATAGGCTGCCAGAAGTCCGCAGAAGTCACCACTGATGCATCCTCGATAAAATGGTCGGACAAGTACACATTCGGGAACCTGGAGCGTACTTGACTTGATGCATTCTTTGAATTGGAACAGTACTTGGACCTCAACTGATGAGGTTTCAAAAGTACACAAGAACACAAGTACGGACAAGTACGCATATTGAGAAACGGCCCAAGTCTGCCAGTGTCCTCGCCTCCACCTCTCAAGAATTGACAAGCCGATTAAACGCAACATGTAACTGACAAAGCTTTCATGCAATGTTGCATCCTTATATTTATTACAACACACTGCAAGTTTTTGTTTACCAGTCAGCTGTTGCTGAACTCCTGGTATTGGAGTGTTATCTAGTGCCCAACTAGACACATATTGAATGATATTGACATTTTCCAAAACTCTTTGTTAACCAACCAGTTTAATTTATTAATGTAGCAGATATCCACACTCGCCACTATTAATTTTTCCTCCATTTTGAATGACGAGTTCGTATTGTTTGCGCGTTTAATACGCTCAAGTTCAATTTTTTTATCCTGAGTGAACAGTCGGAAGATGCTTCATTCTGGTGAATAAAACACTAGATTCTAGCAAACAGGACGCTCGATTGGGGCTTTCCACGATGCATATTCATGACAAATGTACCGCCTCAAGCAAACGGGCGTCTATTTGCATCTGTACATTGACTTAACATGTAATTTCAATCCTCGAATCATTTTACTCGCACCCGGTGTGAACACAGCATAATTTCATGTTCTCCTTTATGGCCAGAAAACATTTGCCATTAAGTATTCTAGTCAGTTTGTAATTGAACACAGAGAATATTGTTGAGGTAAACTTTTGTTAATGTATAAAGTTGTTTTAATCCCTGTAGTCCATTCATGCTTGCTAACCCCTAGCTTGCAATGGTATTTTCAATAAACGTTAGCATTAAGCTAGCTTATCATTTTTACACAATTTGGTGTGCTATTCACAATTTCCCTTAAGGGATCAATAAAAGTATTCATCTATCTAACTATGTTATGTGATTTCACTGAGACAAACTGATGTATTTTCTGTATGTCTGCTTAGTTTTAACAGTTTTCCTGAGTAAATGTTTCAAAACGGATTCGTTCTTGGGAGATTGTTTATCTGCGAGCTGTTGCAGCAGGTTAGATCACGCCACACACACCCAAGTGCCATCAGAATTACTAAAACCAATTATGTTTTGTTGCTGTATCGATGCGGAATCGTCCATATCCGCATTGCGATGCATCGTAGAAACGATTAAATTCAACAACGCTACTTTTTACCTTATACTGTAGCACAGTTCCTCATCACACATTACTTTACTCATTCCCTGGACAACTTTACTCATTTGTAGGACTACTTTACCCATTGAATTACTTTACTCATAGGACTACTTTACCCATTCCTAGGATTACTTTACTCATTTCTAGGACTACTTTACTCGTGTCTAGTATTACTTTTCTCATTCCTAGGATTACTTTATTCATTCCTAGGATTACTTTACTCATTCTTAGGATTACTTTTCTCATTCCTAGGATTACTTTACCCTTCCCTAGATTACTAGGCTGCTATCTTCTGGTTTTCTCTGAAAGTAATGTGGTTTCTTTTAGGAGGCGATAACATTTACTTTTTTTTTACTGTGTTCCAGGTGAATTCACTCTGACACAGTAACACACACAGTATCTTGATTCTGACTTGATTTATGTTCCAGCTTTCTGTAGAGACCAAGATTATACACACAGCCCTTGTAGTTGTGAAGACATACTTTATCTATTTGGGCTAATTTTTTAGTAACTATAAATTCTGTTAAAAATTAGTAAATAATAAACCTGCCTAAACCATCTCTATCACTTGTTTTAGTTATCCCATTGCTGGTTCAAGTTTTGATAATTTAACTATTATTATTATATCATTAACTGTTATTTCAACTATCTGTTGGAACGTCATTTATCCCTATTAATGTCCAAAGAATAACAATATTATATTCTTTATTTCTTAAAGCGAACACTAAACTCCAATCAGCTTAAATTTTCCTCCATTCTTCATCATCATTATATACATTGTTTCCAAACTTGCCATTAAACTTTGATTTTCACTTTATCATGACTTCAACTTTTGACAACCATATTTTCTGAAGCTCTATCAAGATGTATTCGTTAAAAGTTAAACAAACCACGACAAAAGGAAGAAAAAAAAACTATTTCCCCATTTTGATCAGACAATTGCATAACTATAAAGTCCTGCCAACTAATCAGAAAATGCTGGTGCATGTAATGTATAGGAGTTGTTGGATTATTCATCATGTTTATATTTAATTACAGACCCAGTCAGTTCTGGACTATCCTGCTGGTGCAAACTTTTTGGGCAGTGGAGCTGTAATTAAAATAGAGGTTTCAGGTCGTTTCAATTCACTGCATGCTTTCAGAGGATTCATCGGGCTCTGACCAAGGGAGTTCATACTGTAGCCAAGGTTGTCTGTTTTGTTCTTCAGAGAAAGAATGTGTATGTGTTTTCTCCTCATCTCAGCCCCAGTGCCCCTGTGCCCTGGCCTCTCTTCCTCCCCCACTGTGTGCGAGTTTATTCACAGGAAATGCAGGGAAGCCTCATGGGTGGCTGGGCTGATGCGAAGCGACGTGGCGTCTCCAGCGAGCCAGGAACTTAGCATGTCAGGCAGGTCAGCACGGGGCAAGCAGACAGTCGATAAAATATTCAATACAGCACTCCCAGTTCATGGATCTAATACCTCAGAAAAGTCCCCCCCTCCAAAATATAGAAAAAAAGGAGAAAAAAATCATCTTCCAAACCTCTTCTTTTCACACCGGCGGGATGGTCGGGTTTATCAGACTCTTGGTGAAAAAGCCACCTGTCAATGAATATCTCACTGAGTCTGGGGGCAGAGCTTGAGTGGATTCATCTTTGCATGATGGCTTATGGATTGCAAACCCCTCCCTTCTTCATATAGGGAAGGAGAACTAGCCTTCCTCCGAGTGAAAGTTCAAAAGTGCACTGTGACCTTTTTAGCCTAGCCACAGATATCATAACCCAGCAGTTGAGTCTTCTGAGTTTTCCCCCTTTTTCTTTATCGTTTGCGCTTTATTTTTGCTTTTTTTATGCTCTACATCATTTAAGCACCCTCAGGGTGAGGGGTAAAACATAAGGCAGAATTTTGACAAAGTGGTTTGCGGAGTCTGGAAGAGAAAGCTCAGGAATGTCTTGTGTCACTTTCACGCAGTGGGCGCTAATCCCAATTAGCATCATTCACCTCAGTGACGACGCATCACATCGACTCAGCCTCCGTTGGACAGGCGCCCTCCATGGACTGGGCGGATCCAGTGAAACAACAGCTGCTATCAGCCTGTTTCGCTGATTAACCTAGACACTAAGATGTCGCTGCAGTGTTTTTTGACTCCCGAGCCGCCACCTCCTCCTCCTCCCGTTGTCTTGGGGTAGCTTCCGTCTACTTACATTTTTAACAAGCGTCTCCTCTGTCTCCATCTCTTTTATTGTGTCGTCTGAGTGTGTGGTATTTTATTACTTACACTGCATAGATTGGTTGAGTACACTGGATCAGTGTTACCCACTCAAACGGTTTTCCTTTCTCCCTCTGAATAATTAATGGAAATGGATGGTTAAGGACAAAGGCAGTGAAGACTCCATTAAGAGGCGAAATGTTGAGAGGTGCTGACTTCATCATTGAAGTTGTTAGCATCCAGGGCCACTGCTAGCCTTTTTGGGGCCCTGAGCCCAACTGCTTTGAGGTGCCCCTTATAAAATAAACCCTCTCAGCCAAGAAATATTTCCATATTTTCCAGTGCAGTAGTCTTTATTTCCAAAGTAAATTCTCACTTTAAACCCTCAGGTATCAGTTTAATTTACTATCATCCTCTTTAGACATTACAGACAACAATGTCCACGTCCAAAGAACTAATATGAAACTTTACAGTTTAATATTTTTTCAGCTTTTTTCTGCATAATTTTCTCCAAAAACTGAAGCTCTGCTCAAAACTACCAAAGATTTAAAGAATATTAAGGATTTTAACCCTTTAAGTAACAGTTTGATAACTTGATGTCACTGTCAATTGTGTCCCATAACCCCCCACCACCACCACCACCACCACCCGAACTTGGTGCCCTACGTGCAGTTTGTGATGCACTTGGTGGGAGCTCCTGATCCAACTCAGCTGTATGCTCCAATATAGACCTGGTAATACTGGATTTTGCACTGAAATAAGATCACACAGATTCTCCACATTTCTGATGAGAGGACAGCGAGCTGTATTCAAACCGAGGGTTGCTAACTCTAAAATATTATATTGTCTAACAGTTGTCATGCAGGGCAGATTCCCGGCTTCTATGCTTTCACTGGACACCTGCATGGCTTCTGAGCACACTAAAAACACAGTGTTTGGACTAACAAGGTAATGTGGGCAAAGGGTGGGGTGAGAACGCAGCTTTTATGGAGTACAATTGGGAGCTAACCTAAGTGATAAAAATAGCTGGATCTGGCTGTAAGGGGTTTTGTTTTTGCTTTTCCAAAGGCTCGTCATAATACATCCCAGAGTTTCAGGGCCCCGCAGCTTTCAGATACCTATAAATAAATGCTTTCCTGAGCTTTACTTCTCCCTCTCTCTCACTTGCAGACGCACACTCATGCAGGGACTGGAGCCGAGTAAATAGCCCCCTTCTGATGAAAAACATTCCAACACTACCAACACCGTGAAAGGGGAGTGGATGGTGGATGGGGTGGCGGTGGTGGTAGAGCTTTTAAAATGGACTCAACCGCCTGTTTTCCCCAAGCACCATTTTCACTGCCACCATTTTCACAGAGGAAGAAGCCCTCAGCACTATCTGTGGATTTTTACCACGTTTAGACACAGAAACAGATGAACTAAGGCTCTTGTGGAACACTGGAAGGAGGAATGAAAGTTAATCCCTTCACATTACAGATTCTTTTTATGCTGGGTACTACAGACAAAGAGCAATTCTATCCAAAAAAAAGCTGCATATTGTCTGGGGCTTGGACTTGATGAAATGGCCTGGTACCTCAGAAAGCAGACACATCTGAAAAGACACATCTGAATGTGACATCTTTCTACAGTCTGTTACACATAATCATTTCCATAAAGAGCAAGAACACCTCAGGTGCCACCTCATTGTAAAAGGATAGAAACATCTTCCCAGATCTGATGATTTCCCCAGCATCACTACACCAGTTTGAAGTGAATTCTAAAGTAGTTTCCTCATTATTCATCCATTAAAAATATTGCCATCTGGCTGCACATTTCTAAAAGAGATTTAGTCCCTGTGCAGGTACAACTACTAATGTTATGTAAGGCTATTAACCTGATGTTAGCATGAAGCTACGTAGCAGTGCTAATCTAGTTATATGCTAGCACTAGATTAATCTTAAACTAATGTGGGGAAACCATGGGTGTGTATCAATCAGTGCACTTGTGCCCTTTCAAACACTATATTTAAGCGCACGAAGCATTCACGCTGACATTTAAGCTAAATTTTAGTGTTCTGAAAGTACCTGGAAGCTGCCCTAATAACGGCCAAAAATCTAGTGGACACTACTCGCTCTAATGCCCCTTTCACACTAGCACCTACTCAGCCCAGCCCGGCTCAGCCTTCATTCAGCCGACACCACACCGCCCC
>JAOXYM010000009.1:1850923-1860943 GCA_028567055.1 Leptatherina wallacei
GGTAATGGGAACACAAACAAACCGGGCGGTGTGGTGCTGGGCTGGGCTGAGTAGGTGCTAGTGTGAAAGGGGCATAAACGTATTGCCGACGTAGAGGAAGGGGAGGGATTTACACCGACTCAGCAGAGTTAAGACAGTAAATGTTAGCAGTTTTTAGCTGGTTTTGTAGACGTCGATTATACGTGTTGTAAATGATTAATGTCATAGTTTATGTATGTTTATTTGGCAGATATTTTTGGTGAGCTGGAGAATCGCAGTCGAATGCTAGTCCGTCACTACCGTTAAGTGCACAATGTTAGTGTTCCATTTGGGTCAACACTTACCCACAAAAGTGTACTACCTTCCAGTGCACTTACATAATGAGACACACACTAAGAAACCTCTGTTTTGAAATAATGATGAAGCCACTTCCTGGCAAACCTTCCACCAATCAGAGAGCTTAAATTGAGGGTAATGTCCAATCAGGAGCGGCCAAAGATCAACAAGTGAGCAGAGAGTTCTGTGTGTCTTTATGGTGCTATATCTATTGATACATTCATTTAACATAATTTTTGCCTCATAATCTGACAACTAAGGCTGTCCTGGAAAATCACGTCTCCATGGTGACTGGGATTAAAAGGCTTCCAGTAGTTTTACATTTAAAAAAAAAAAAGACGGTTAAAAAATAACTATAGTGGCTTGGAGTTTCAAGTGTTAATGTAAAGATGTTTTATTTCTCATGTCTCTCTAATGCAACCACAGTTATCACAGCAGTGTTAGAGAGAGGGACACAATCATTTCTTTTCCTAATAAATTGTCCCCTTGATAAAGTCTGGCCCACCCTCTGCCCCCCTCATGTATAAAGGTCTAGCTCCACAACACTAAACTAAACACCTGTTAATCTGTCTTTAAAATGTAAATCTAAGCTACAGTCACGGATGCAATCAGTTAAAATTATTTAGATCTGATGTCACTCAACATAACATTATCCTGAGTTACCATTAATTAAACATCTTCTCTGTTTTGTGGGACAGGTATCTTCTGGAAAATGATACAATAGCTACATGTCACATTACAATACTCAGGTGGAATTTTAACAGGAAGAAAACATAAACAACAAACTACAATTACACAGAAAAAAAGGGTGGACACTGGCAGCAGGTCAAAGTATGAGTAAACCATTGCTGTTCCTCTTGGAGTTTACAGGAGGAGGGGTTAGTGACTTCAGGAATGCTGCCGGTTCAGAGTTGTAAACGGAGTTGGCCTTCACCAACAATGGGGCATATTTTGCGAGATGCTGGGAGTCGATAGCAGGCGTCCGCTGTGACAAAGGGCCACTTCTCTGGCTCCGTGAGAAAGGCATGTTAGTTCAGCTCTTTGATACAGGACACTGTTTCTCTGACCGCCATTCATTACCATGTATAACAGAGCAGAACTCAATGGACATTGCGCATTAGGCATAACTTTGCACTCCTACACACTCTCAGAGGCTGTATTATGTAGAGCCAGGCTTGTCCAAACACTTCTAGGTGTCTCATAAAAATGACTCTGGCGTTTTGGGTCATAACACAGTCGAAGAAAAAGTATGCAAAAAAACAAAAATGAACTTGTACCTTTACTCTGTAGTAGTGATATGAGCTGTCTCAGAGCCTTAGGTCACGACAGAGGCATCCACATTTGTTTCCACTTATGTTACATGATCTTTAAGAGCCTAATTTGAACAAATCCCTCACTCCGACCGCACACTGTACTTTCTGCGAGGGCTCTTAACATATGTACGTTGGGTGTTAATGTCATGCTCAAAGTAAACCATGGCCGATGGTCAGAGCACGCTTTATTTCTGGCCTGAACGGCCCCTAGTCTTTTATTAAGAAACCATATAAAATGAGACGGGAGTAACAAAAGCCGGAGGGAACCTGTCATTTTAGGCTTACTGTAAACTCAGTCTCAGAACTTTCCAAGTTATCATCATCGTTACCCTGAACACGGTGCAGCAAGAAAAAAAACGTATGGCAATTTTTCTAAATTAGTTATTTAATTAGTTCTTTTTAATGAGAAAAAAAAAAATCTGCATTTTTTTCTAAATCTTTTATTTTTAATTTTATTTCTTTTTGATTTAAAATTATACAAAATAAAAGTAAATATAAAAATAAAACATGAATAAATAAAGACATTTAATTTTTTTCTAAATTTATTAATTTATTTATAACTTTCAAAAAATGATTTAAAAAGATCAAAATAAATAAATGAATGAATGAATACATAAAAAATAAAATTGAGGAATTTTCTAAATTAATCATTTTAATAATAATATATATACTGTCTATGTATATATATATATATATATATATATGTATATATATATACACAATTAAATTATAAATTATAAATTAAATTATACACAACACAGGAAGTCGTCCTTCCAATCAATACCTCTAACACCATCATACAACTGCTACTGTAAATGCATATAAAGGACAAGAAAAAGCCATACGATGGAACAATATGTGTCTTCCTGAAGACGCATGTTTATAAGTTCACAAAAACAATAACAAACACGTCGCAACAAATGCTAGAGTACAGATGATTAAAAGTAATATGCCAGTATGAGAAGAAAGAAAGAAAGAAAAAGGTGTCTTTAAAAGCTATCAGAGAGGCGATTGCAGGGGAATAAAGCAGTCTGCCTGAGGCTCTTCAATCAAATGAATTCCTCACAATAATTTCTTGTTGCTAAGACACATCCCTTCATCTCACTTTGCTCTATTTCCCAACGCTGCGTCCCTGTGCCTCTCGATCACAGCACTTTCCCAGCATGCAGTAAGTGTACTACAGCTCTAGGGAATGCCAGCACCATGTCAAAGGAAGGAGAGAGAGAGAGAGGATGAGAGGAAAAGAGGTGGAGGAAAAGGTGCTGGTGAAATGTTAATGTCTTGTCCTGTTCAATATCTGTATCTTTGGTCAGGGGATGGCAGCCGCCCTCCCCGCCTGACTCTGATGTAAAAATACATGAAGTAGCGGGAGGCGCTGCATGTGGATCGGAATCAACTCTGTCCCTCACTTTTGTTGACCGTGCATATCCACACACCATCCTACACACAGAAAACATAAACATTTCATGTTTGGTTAGTAGCCATGCATGAGGAATCCCCTCCTTTCTGCTGTTGTGTCGTGTTTACATCGCCTCCTTGCTGGAGCGCATTGTGCAGGGCGAGCATCTTCACACTCTCCTAACATTCTTCTTCTTCTTCTCTTTTATACTACACAGATTTTCAGTCTACCTGAAGGCGAGTCATAAGTTTCTGAGCCACTGGGTAAGTCCTCTCACACTGAGAGGGGGCTGCTCATGGATCCACTGGCTTATTATGTGTCTGGTCTTGGGTCGAGGTCACCCAAAGTTACAGGAAGAAGTCCAGAGGATGGCTGGGCTAAGAAGTGATGTGCATGAGAGTGTGTGTTTTGTGTATGCAGTGTGCATGTGAAAGAAAAAGGAGTAGAAGTGGGGGGAGGGGGTGCTGGGGTAATGTCTGGCAGATGACAGATCTGTGAATTCCTTCCTTGTGCCCACAAGGCAAAAGAAGTGGTGGTGTGGTGGTCACATCTTCAGAACACTTACAGTCTTTATCCAGCTCTTCTTCCCCCATCCTGGGGGGCTAAGCCTGCTGATTACTACACAGGAGGCTATTCAGCAGCAACCCCCCACCCACTACTACCCCTTTGCCTCCCTCCCCTCATACAGAAAGAGCCATCCTTCCTCTCAAGCGATCTTATTCTTTGGTCTGAGATGCTCTGGAAACACATTTTGCAGAGATGATGGGAGGGTTGCCACAAAAAGTGGTCGATTCAACACCTCGCCTCATAACGGCGTCACAAGGTCATTACTCCCCCTCCCCCTCCCAACCAACAGGAAGTCCAGTTTATACACCAAAACATAGACACATGCCCAAACACACTGATCCTAGACAATCATGCGTCTTCAGGAATACTTCAAACAATTTCTCCTCCCAAAAAACAGGAATGACGGCGGTGAATTATGGAAAGCACAACGCTTGTTTTCATTGCCTCAAACCCACACATCTGCCCGGCCTTTGGACTTTTAACTCTTGTCCTCTTCCCCAACGCGGTTATTGTCTATGAGTATGTGTGTTTATGCGAGCGGTGGACGGCTGAGGGGGTGGCAGACTGGGGCAGTGGGAAGGGGTAACAGAAAAAGGGCAGTCAACAAAACTCAATTGTCCTCAAAGTGCTGGTAATTGCATTTGATTAAAATAATGACAGGGTGTAGGGACAGAATGGAGGGTCCCTCGGTGGGAGTGTTGAGGGCCTGACACTGAAACTGAGGAGGGGCAGAAAGAGGGAGATGGAGCGAAAGATGGATAACAGGGCACTGTGTCATGAAGCTTAAAGTGGCACTTACCTTTATCACCACACAAGCCCAGCGGGAGGACGGCACATGGAAAAGAAAAGAAAGAAAACAATGACTTCAGTTATTTCCCTCAACAACCAAACATCCATTCATATCAGTTAATTAAAAAGAAAAACAAAATAAAGCAATTTACAAAGAGTCATCATCTAGAATGAGTTTGCTTGCGAGGAGATAATGCATGCACATCCTGAAGGACTGTGGGTATTTTATCAGTGCAGACGGCATGTACAGTAGCTCTCTGAGATGATGCTACAAGTAGGTCGAATACTGACTGAGTTAAAGTTGACTTGAACCACATGAATGTTAGAACAATTTCATTTGATTCAGATGAAACAGAAGAAAGAAACAGCATGGGTGCAGACAACAGCTACACTGGGAAATTTTAATTGTTTCAACCTTCTCCATCGCAAAAAGGGTCTTCATCCATTATTACTTCTGCTTTCAAAGCTCAAGAGGAGCAACACAAGACTGTCACACAAGCAGCACCAAGACCCAGTAACACAGACATGTGTTTGTATATTACAAGGTAGAGATGTCGCAGAAGATGTTCACTGTATTAAATGTCTGGAACCTAAATATGCTGTATGTTTCCTAATGCACGACTAAAACAATGACAACTCAGTTGTCAATGCAACAGCTGCTACTTCACACCTCCTGCAGCAGACGGCGGTCACAGATGGAAGAACTAAAGAGGAGCTCTGACAGAGATAGATACGAAGCAAAGAGCTGCTCAGAACAAGGACACCTGGAGTTTCCAAAACAACTTAAACGTCAACGCTTTCAAGTCAGTTGCAATTCAGCTTTATTTATACTGCACTAATTCACAACAAAATCATCTCAAGTCACTTTTACAGACACGGTCCGATTCAATCCAGTTTAGTCCGATTGTAATCCAATTAAAACAAATTCATCTGTGTTCATATAAACCAAACTCCGGTCATCGAGGGCCGCTGTCCTGCAGCTCCAACACACCTGACTCAGATTAATGGGTCAATCATAAACTGGGGAATAAAACTCAACAATAAGCTGTTGGAGAACAATTGGTCAAGTTTAAAAGAGGAGGACCAGAGATGGAGATGCCTGATACAAGTCCATTCAGAAAAAATAATGACCTGGTTAAGGAAACCACCAGATTGGGTCGAATCTTCTTTATGATTCAATCCTCCATCCTGAGCTGCACAAGGAGACAGTGGAGAGGAAAACCTCCATCAGAACTTGGACCAGGAAGGAAAACCTCCATCAGAACCAGAACCAGAACCAGGAAAGAAAACCTCCATCAGAACCTGGACCAGGAAGGAAAACCTCCATCAGAACCAGAACCAGGAAAGAAAACCTCCATCAGAACCAGAGCCAGGAAAGAAAACCTCCATCTGTCTGGACTCGTTGGGGGTTAGAGGACAGGAAAGAGCAGTATACCAGCAGTATACTGTAACTCTAAGCAAGGGATGGTCTAAATCAATGTAATTTATAGCTTCCACATCAACTTGGGATCAGACTGGTGGTAGAAAGCATGAATTCAATGACACGCAGCAACCCGGATGTTCTTCAGGTCATTATTCTGTATACTGTCAACTCAAACTGATATTACATTTGGAACTTTGGTTTGTTTAGAGAAATAAAATTCACACAACTCGCCTGTCAAAATTCCTCCTGATTATCCAAACTGAGAGCGTTCTGACAGCAGCAGGTAAGACAGACTACCAGGAGAATTTAACACAACCCCACTTAAAAGATAAAAAAAGTGTCTTCTGTCCCCATCCCAGGGTATATTCACTTATCCATCAATGCTTTCTGTCACATCTCCTTTTTCCAAGCTTGAGAGACAACTCTGATGACTCTAATGACTGCAGGCGCTCACGAAAACATGCTATTTTAGCTGTTTGTATTACAAATGTTCTGTGTCTCTGCCAGTAGCAAGAGAAACTTTCCTGTTGCAAAGACCTCATAATATCACTTTCTCTCTTTAGCCACATCAAAATCCCCAGTGCCTTCAGGGAGCAAACTCAAATACAGGGCAGTATGAACCTCCACGCTTAGCCAGTCTGTCCTTTGCCATGACCCGCAGAGGCCAGCGGCGTTGTTAAACAGCTTCTGCTTTTGATGCGTGCCGGAGCCACAGAGAATAAAAGGGATAGAGGCTTTTACAAGTGGTCCAACAGCACAAAGTGTCTCTGCTCTCTGTAAAAGCAGCGCTCAGGGTCAGAACAGGGGACGAGTGAGAAGAAAAGAGTAAAAAAAAAAAAGAGAAAAGTGCATGTGTGTGAGAGTTGTGTGTTAAGGCCACGGAAAATATGATAGCCGGTAGGGATGTCAGGAGCCTCTGAAAGGAGGATGTCTAAGCCAGGCTCAGACTCTCATCTCCTCACATGGCCTCACCCTTTCCCTGCATCCCCCTCTTCATTTATCCCTTACACCTTCGCAGGAAGTTCACCCTAGCCCTGGAGCAACCCCATCCCTCTCTGGTGCTCCGCCTCCCCTCCCTCCAACACTACCAGAGTGCTGGTTCACACAAAAGAAGGAGCAGTGAGTGTCTTGTGCATGAAGGGTCACAGAGATGTCAACAAGCCTATGAGCCTATCCTGTGCCTTTCTGACAACACACTCTGGCCATTTACATCACTGGAAAAGCACTTTATCCTCCACTCTATCAATATGTAACCAATGTTTACATCCAGATAAACAGAAGAATACAGCAGAGGACACACTTTTCTGGTGAAGAAGAGGTGTTACATTCTGCTTGGTTTTGTTGTTTGTCCAAAAATATCTTCATTTTAACCGTTATAAAAACGAAAAAACCTGCCCTTTTCTTAAGATCCAAAAAACTTTAGAGCCAGAACTGACCACCTTATAATGGCTTCTTCCAGAATCATAATGCATGACATCTGCAAAAGTGTGTTTCATGAACTTGGTGGAGAGTTTGGTGGACTGAAATGAGCACTAGTCACCAGATTTGAAACCACTAGCATGCATTTGGGGTGTGGTAAAAAAAAAAAGAGACTGGCAGCATAAATGTGCTGCAGACAAACTACAGAAAAGCAAAATGCCATCATGATACTGGGGAGCAAAGTTTCACGAACTATGGCTGATCTGAGAGCAACTTATTAGCATGCAGATACTAAAACAGAAGCTTAGAGAGTGGAGATGTTTGTGGAGGAGTACATTCTGTCATGTAATCATATGATTGAAGTTCATCTTCATCCAGTCTCTTCTCTGAGATCTCTCCGACCAGTAAAAGTCAGTCTGACTTGACTCTTTTATTCTCTCTTGTTCTGTCCCTTTCTTTTCCTCGCTTCATCTGATAATGTACTCTTTCTTTGATAAATCAGCCATGGTGCACATTGAAAACAGCCGGAGTGTTGATATCCAGTTGCTGGCATGTGATGTGGAGCATAAAAGGAAACTTAGCTGGAAAGTGCCAGAAAAAAAAGAGAAAGTTGTGAAGTGTGGTTTCTCAGCCTCGGGACGCTGCAGGGCAACGACAGCTCCAGAAATCTACATAATGAATGTCACTGTGGCATCAAAACAAGTCAGAGACACAGTTTTTAAGGTCAGAAAGTTGCACATTGCTGCTTTAAAAGGGAGGTTTTCCTTCCTGGTCCTGTTTCTGATGGAGGTTTTCTTAGCTAGGTCGTTATTTTGTGAGCTGGTTTATGTGAACACAGATATTATAAAGTGGACTAATGTGGACTTAATTGGACTGTGACTGTAAAACGGTCTTGTGATTACTTTGTTGTGAACTGACTGTATGAATAAAGCTGAATTAAAGTGGCAACAACAAAGAGCCACATATCTGTGGGGAGCTGTGAAAAGCAGTATGTAGCGGTACAGTATGTCCAGAAATTAACCATGAAGTGAATTAATTATTCAAGCAACAGTCAAAGACTAGGGCCAGTCATGTAGTGAGTGAAGAGCGAAGAGACTGAAGCAGAAATAGATGCATGCATGTGCTCCACAAGGGACAAACCTGCATTTATGAGGACTTGACGGCACTTTTTAACTATTTACTTTGTGTGTGAAATGGCTTCAAACTAGACAACTTTCTTTTTTAGGAAATACTAAAAACAAATCTTAAGACAAATGAAACAAACCCAAAATAGAAACTGAAGATAATAATTACTTAAAAAGAGAAAATTTTGCAGCAGGGCAGCCTGATAATGAATGTGAGGATACTAGGGCGATGCACAGGACATCCAATATTTACATGGGAGTGTTCATTTATGTGTGTTCGCCAGTTTTAAGTCTTATGGCTCGGGCTGTGAAGCCCGGTGAGGGACAACTGAGAGTTCAAGGTCCTCCTTACTGTGCAATAGGCCTGTTTCAACTTCAGTGTCCAAATATTTACTGTCCAGCAAGTCTAAGCTGGAGACGACCCCAGAAAAGTGGTTTGTCTGTCTATTAACACTTAGATAAGATCATTTGCATTGTGCAATGTGATGGATTACAAACATAAAGAGGCAAAAAAATGTATTCTAAAAATATCTACAATGTATAATAACTGGAAATGAGCGATGATACAATAAGGATAACTTAAATTCTAACTGGAAGACAATACTGAGTTTAGTGAATGCAGTTTAAATAGTCTTAACCAGCATCTGTAATTGTTTAACTCACGCAGGGCCTCATTTCCAAACCAACAAAATGACTTAAAACAATTTGCAAAAACATTCAAAGCTGGATTCTTATTCAATAAAATGTTATTAAGCACCAAGCATAACTAAAGGCAACCACTTAAGAAAATACGAAGGATTACTTGTTCAATCAGCAGCAGATATGTTTTGCTTTCTTACAGACAAAAACAACTTTTAGTTTGAATATCGTCATGATAATGGTCTGAAGTTTAGGCAGGAAGTAGAATAACCCACAACACCAAAACATCCCAGAAACCTCAGATTATCTGGAGTTTTCTCTGAATGGCTCAGGTAAGGTGTTGTCCAGTTTTCTGCCCAGTTTTGGTTCTGGCAGGCTCTCTCTGATCTTCCCAGCTGGGATGGCTTCAGTATTCCGACAGGAAAGCCTCTGGGATCCGTGAGCAGCATAAAAAGCTTAACTCAAGGTAACAAAGCTCCCAGGCCGTGTGATATAATTTAGCATCAGCTTGACTTCCTCTTGACTTTTCTTCCTGTCGGAGAACAAAAGAATCACCGCTGTTCACTATAAAATATTTCACTGGTTTTAATCTCTCCTTTAGTTTTCTTTTTGCTTCCTTTTTTCTTTGTTATGATGAATAACAAGAAGAAACATTTAACAGCTTAATTTAAAGCTAGAGTTGGTAATGTTGGAGAGCTAGCAAGATTTGAAAGTGGCACCTAGTCTAAACTCCTCCCCCTCCCGGAGAGCAAGCAAGATTTGAAAGTGGCACTTCCTCTAAGCTCCTCCCCCTTCCGTCAATACTCTGTTAGAGCCACTTGAACTAGCAGCAGAACTCAGCAGGGCAGCGGAGAGTGATACAGCTGTTTCAGCAATCAGCACGTGAGCACCAAGGGGCGAACTCCGTCTCCGAAATGAGAAGCCTATGCGGAAGTGCCTAAAATTGCAGTTCCCTCCTCCTCCACTAGGTGCTGGCTGCAAAACAGAGCAGATCCCCATAGACTCCCATGTTAAAAAGGCCAACTTCACAGC
>JAOXYM010000009.1:1961998-1973155 GCA_028567055.1 Leptatherina wallacei
TTTTTAATGAAGCATGACATCTGCACAGTAACTTTTAACTTTAATCATTTCAATTTAATTCATGATTTTATTGGGATTTTGCTACTTGTTGCCGCCTTTTACTACTTTTTAAAGCTTTCTTTGCACCATCTGTAATGTTTTTAATATTTTATGTAAAACACTCTGAATTGTCTTGTACATGAAATGTGCAATACAAATACTCTTGCTTCGAGTCATCTTTTTTTGGAGTGTATGCATTATCTCTGATGGATGTTCTTAAAAATTCAGAACATAAAAAATTTTTCAAACTGAAGGATTTTGCTCTTGAATGAAGATATTAATGTATCATTAGACACCTGTTGCTAAGAAACCACAAGGCCTGCAAAACAGTCACAATCATGACAGAAAATTATAGTTTCCACTTCCTGATCTACTAAAGAAAACAAAAAACAGCTTGTTTGTAATCGTGGCTGTTAAAATGTGGAACATTTCTACTTCATAATCTAACCTAAAGCAGCTTTATGTTGAATAGTTTTAAAGTACCGGAGGCTGTGCAGGTCCAGGTCGTCTGTGTCAAAGTCCAAGAGGGGCTGTTGGACATCGGTAGGGCCCTGGGACTGAAGCACTGAGGATGAGGAGGAGATGACTGTGGTCTGGCCTGACGGGTGAATGGTCTTGAACTGAAACTGGGGGCCCATCCACAGGCGCCGATGGGGTCCTGTATGGGTTACAATCTCCACCTGAAAATGATGATAAAGACAGAAGAAAGTGTTATATCAGCAGATTTCTTCCTTAAATTATACAGTTTACCCTGATGTTTCAGCACGTCGACATTTGTTTCTTATTACGAATGAGAGCTAGACTGGAGAGGAATATCATTAGTTTTAAAAACAACTAGCATATATGCTAACTGGTGCCAAAACTGCATTGAGGTGGGGCTTAGTTTGGTATGTATTTGTTCATTAATAACATTTTTGAAGGATTTCAATGCAGGTCTGATGAATTTTTTTGATTATTGCAATAGATTTTAAAGGTGACATGTTTGATTGCATTATCCATCCTCACAACTCCTTTCAAAGGAGTTTAGAAGCACAGATGTTCATATCCAGATGATGCTGGAAGGAAGTTTGGAGCCCCTTTTTCCACCAATGTGTCCGACTCAGTGTTAGACGGCTTGGTTTGGTAAATCTGACCTCCACTGTGTTTCCACAGCAACCGTACCTTACTGGTAGGCGGGGTATAGGCTGGATATCGATGAATGCATTCATTTCAATTCAGCTTTATTTGTATAGCAATTCACGACGATGTCATCTCAAGGCACTTCACAGACAATCAGTTTAAGCCAATTTGTTGTCATCAGTCAGTATTCATACAAGCCAATTCATAACAAATAGCCTAGCTAAGGATGCATCAGCTACGTAAAAGTGTAACGCCTTCCTTGAATTCTAACAAAGAAGGCCGTGACCCAGAAACAAAAGATGAGGAGGGTGGACATCCAGCAGTTTGTCTTCTTTCTTCTTGTCATGTGGCTTTAAACAACAAAAATAAATGAATCCTGGCAAATCCTCCATCGCTGTGGTGGCATTTCTGTGCACGTCAGAGCTGAAGAGAAGATATTTGTAAGGAGAGCTGTAAGGACTTGTGCAGTTTCTGGCTGTTCGAACAGTCGTGGAAAACTTTGGTTTGGAAAAAAGTGAATGTGAAGAACACAGTACCGAGCCGCCCCTCATGTGGAAACACGGCTTGAGTGATCGGAACAGTTGTTAAAGCCGGGTTTATTTAACGGCCACTGAACTCTTCTACTAATCTGTCAGCTGGTCACAGACGAGGTCTTGGCAACATATCTGAGGAGTTGCACCAATATTCACCCCAAACAGTATCCAGATGTCAGGTACATGACTTAGGAGTCAAGAGAAAAGTCTGTTGATGGTCTTGTGCATGCTGAAAGCGCTAGCAGTAGGGTGGGATGCCTTCCCGAGGGTTTCTACGCATGACACAAGTGATATGAAGATAGTTAGGCTGAGGTGAGGCCTACTGGGAGAGTTAAATGGCACTGCTATGGCAGGTGGTCCATGGGCACCTCAGCTGAGTGGCATTAATGTAAAAGTAAAACGAGAGAAGGTTACAAAGTTAGTTGCTAAAAAAATATCATAGAATATTCCTGCCTCTTCTTCTTTATCTCCTCCTTGCCTTAAAATCTATCACCCAACCATCTCCTTCATTACATTCCCACCTTCCACTACCATCCCACACCAACTCTGACTTTTCAATTCCCTGCAGCACTTATTACCCCTCTTCCTGTCTCACCGTTCACTTCTCATTATCTTTACTTAGATTCGACTCTCACTACGTCCCAGCACTCAGCTCGTCTCGCTCCGCTGAGGCTGCCAGGTGACAACATTTCAAACAACATCCTATGTTTCATCTGTCGCGGGAAGAGCTCCTTGTAGAGCTGAAAAATGTCCGACAACCAAATAAGTGTGCAAGTTTCATCAAAAATGATGATGATATGAAATCAGGGGTTAAATGACAGAATAAAGACAAATATACAAACAATCTTTTTGTCCTTACAAGGTCTTAAAACAAGGTAAACAACCTCCAATGAACAAAAAACACTTGATCTAATACACCATTTCAATATTTATTCAACTAAACTCATCTAAAATGCAGAAGCAGTGTGTGACAAACTAATTACATCCTTACTGCTTCCACAGGAATGAAGATAGTAAGTAGCAGCCAGATGTTACCCAGCAGCTGTACCTGCTTCACCAGTCATCATCAGTGTGAGTTCCTCTATAAAAGTTTCCAGCTCTGCATCATTCAGGTGTCTTAACACAATGCCAAGGAGGAAAGACATCAGCAATGATCGTAGAGAAGCAGCTGCTGCAGCTCATTAATCTGGTGAAGGTTAAAATGCCTCTTTTAAGTATGTTGGAGTCCATGGTTCCTCATCAGGGATGTCAAACCTGTTTCAGTTCAGCACAACTTGATCTCCCGTAAAATAACAGCACAGAAAATTCTTATAAATAACAAAAACGTAATTTTTTTTTTTGGTACTTAAACTTAATATTTTCGTGCAGAGACGTATTATCAAGAAGTTTGCATTTGATGAACTCAAATTTTTATGAACAACCTGAAATTTCTGGAGAAAAATGAGTAAATAAGTTCAGTAATTGATCTTCTCGATGTAAAAACAATCAAAAAACTGCTCATTTTAAACTGGCCAAATGTCTTTTTTGATAAGAAAATAAGTCCCAACATATCCGAGGCAACAACTGGCTCAAGACTGGAACCCATGGAGGACAGCTTCTACCCGTTATCCTGTACCGTCTTCTTTCGTAAAAAGAAAATTGAAGTACTTTCCAGAAGATATCATATGATAGCAGAACTGTTGCAAAATATTTCAGTTCTTTTATTTAGTCATGCATCTGAAGGTTGAAGTGTTGTCTAATCACCTTGGTTTGATGGCTTTTGATCAAGAATATACTTTACTGGTTAGCTTTAGGAAAAAAAAGATTTTAAAGAAAGAAAAACTAATTCGAGAACAACCTTTGAGTTTTTAATCCAACAACAAGTTTCCGTTGGAAATCAGGAGGTGAAACAGAAACTGAAGTGAATAATACCTGCATGTTTATTCTGGAAGATTTAGCTTGAATATGTTTTGTTAAAGCTCTGAAAAAACAAAAATGGTGTCTCTGTTCAAATGTATATGGGCATTAACTGTACACACATACATGTTTAATCATATGTGGACCATCACAGCTGTGCAAATTAGGCCACAGAAGGAGAGAGTGGGATTGTCACTTTGTGTGTGTGCATGTTTGTCAGTTAACACCATCAATGTCACGCCCAACCACAGAGCCAAACAGCTGCCACTGGGCTGTCTCTGCAGCAGGACGGAGGGTCCAGATGTTACCGTCCAGCGTAAATCAGTCCATCCCCGCCCTGACTCGTTGGTCAGAGCTGGTGATGAACTGAAGCCTCTCTTACAGTCTAAACATGTTCTACAGTGAAAACCACATCAGATCAAGCTATCATTTCTACCACAAGCTAATGCAAAGCTGTACTTCCATAGAACAGGTGCAGTGGGAATAAAAACCTCATGATGAACCAAACTATGAAATATAAGGCAAATTGTCTTTTAGCTTTTCCAACAGTCCATCATCTATGCCTCATCCTAGCTTCTTTCATCTGTTTATTGGATCTCCGTCTGAGAAATGAAATGCCTTCTTGCATGTTTTCAACAACTATTTATATTTACACCTTTGAATTGGAGCAAAAAAGTGTGTTCTAAAGAATGCACATCTGTTTAAGAAGCATAAACCCACCATGCAGTTATGCATCAACTAAAATACGTACATAGTATCTGTACAAGTTCATTAAGATTTCAAATTCAAATGCATTTAACTTATACCTATCAACCTAAGTAAACTGAGTATTTTACTATACTGTACTGAGCTAGTTTTACAGAAATCTTTACAACAAGCACATGACCTGGAAACCAGTTGAAAAAGACTCAGGGTTCAGTGGATATGTGCCATGGCATAATGAATTTGGACTCCGCTGTTAAATAGAAGCACTACTGAACTTAAGCAGCCTTCCCTTATGACAGCTAATCCAGCATCATCTTCATCCGGTCTCTTCTCTGAGATCTCTCCAGGCAGTAAAAGTCAGTCTGATGTTGACTGTTGTCTTATCTCTTGCTCTGTCATTTTCTCTCGTCCTCCAATAATGTCCTCTTGGGTCTCTTTGATGAATCAGCCATGGTTCGTGTCCAAAACATCCAGTGTGTTGATATCCAGTTGCTGGCGTGTGACATGGTGCCATAAAGCAAAACTCAGCTGTAAAGTGATGCAGCTTCCTGGTAAGTGAAGTGTAATTTATCAGCCTCGGGAGCCTGCAGCACAACATCGGCTCCAGGAATGTACATATAAATGTCAATGTGACATCGAAACAAGTCAGAAACACAGAGTTTTGAGGTCAGAAAGTCACATAGAGCTGCTTTTAAAGGGATTTCCACCTTATATAATCATATCTAAAATGGAAGTGTTTGATGGTGCTACAGAACTGCAACAGAACTAGTGCTGAGACACTTTTCTAAGTTAGCTGCCTCAGGCCTTTTGAACCCAGTATCGTATGAGTGGTAAATCTAAATGATGTTGTATTCTGTTTTCATTTTCTGTTGCTCATTTATAAACCAGGATTTTGTTGCTCTGACTGGGTGTGTGTCCAGTTAAATCAGCTGGCATTTCTATTTGATCATGTTCTCTGTAACCTGAAAGTGAACACAGAGATTTCAGACTCATTCGTAAAAGTGCATTTGTCTGGCAAAAGTATTTATCTCATCCAATCTCCTTACTCTGCAAACGGCCAAACAACTGGATCAATAAGGTAAACGAGTGGTGAGGGATAAGTTCTGCAAGAATAATTAACTCTGGCCGACAACAGATTTGCAATGCACCAATCCTCCACTGCACCCCTCCATCACACTTATGGATGATACGTAAGGAGGTGTGATGGACTTTGCCAGGTAGGAAAACCCACCGCATGGCAGCAACCTGACATCAAGGGTTTTTTAGTGAATAGCTGATCAATCTGAATCCCACCAAACACCAACATGCCCTCTGGTAATCTAATGATATATTTTAATGGAGCTTTACTCAATCTTTATTTAAATAAAGCACATGTACTTAGCATCTTAGTTGATCTAAATACCTTCAGGTCTCTCTTCACACTCTGAAGGGCCTGGAATAAGAACAAGCTGCTCTGGGTTTCTGATCTCCAAGCAAATGTTTCATGTTAGTTGGCTCTGTTAATTCTTAACTGACTAAAGAGTCCAAAAGCTTCCACAAAAGGTACTTACAAATCACCTCAGGTACTTGCAAAGTTATGAAGAGTTGTACAGTTTCATTTCATGCTACTGACGAATGCATCACTACAGCAACTTTGACAGGAAGGCACAGAAATCCAGGTTAGTGCAATGGATAGTTTTGCTCCTGGCAAACTATCATGGCAGATACGAACCAGAGCCTCTGCAAGCTAAGTGGGTTGCATTTTAGCCGATCAATTATGTATGCACTGGAATTATTGATGGTGAAAATGTAGTGGGTTACCTGCCGACACCAGAGATGAGTGCTATGAGGGTTAGCCAAGCTGAAAAGACGAGGGTGAGTGTGCTGGATACGGATGCCTTGAGGAAATACCATGAACAAGGTGGGGTAATTCGGAATATAATTCAGAGCAATAAAACAGGCATGACGTCCCGTTTATTTTGGTTAAAAGGTTGAAAAAAATGCAAATCCAAGATAAAATAAGGTCAATATTCAGATGTATTAATGCCATAAAAGCAAAAAATAATCACATCAATAGCATGGGAGCACCAGAACAAAGCAAAACTCTCCAGAGACAAAACCTGATAAATTCTGTTCAATAACCACCTTCCTATAATATAACTCTTTAAATAGCTTAATAAATAAAGTAGAGGAAAACAACTAGAAAATATTTCTTTTTCAGAGAGGAGGTCAAACGTGCCGTTTTCAGCAGCGAAAAACAATAAATGTTCCAAAACTATGAAGCACACCGTGTCCCAGTTGTGAATCATTTCTAAGAAGTCTCACGTGTTTAAATTATGAATTAGATTCATGTCAGAAACAACATCCAACGTGTGGACTTCTCGTCACTGACTGACGGAAAGATGGCTGTTAGTCTTAAACGTCCACTAAAATGTTGGGTAAGTCAGAGGTTTTACCTGCGACAGCCACTCCTCATCGTCCTGGCCGCTGTGGTCCGACGCCAGGCTATCTGAAGACTCGTGACGTGTGATTGGACCAGGGCTTCCTGGAGGCATCGCTGAGGAAAAAAAACATCAAAACAGAAAAAAGTGAGATCATAAAGTTTTACTCAACAATTTCCGATGAGGAAGTCGGCAGTAAGAGCGTCATGGACCGTTTCTGGATGTCAAAAAGCATCTTTAAAATTCACATATTCCGAATGAATGAAAAGAAATGACATGTTTACAGGGACACAAGTATTCGGATTAAAAGCCTGATCGGAATGAAACTACTTCTTGTAAGCAAACCAATCAGAAGAGTCTGATCTGATCACACCCATTCTGATGGGGATGTGTGCGTTATCCCGATTGTTGTTCCGATCATCGTGCACGAAAACACACATTCCAACATTTGGGTAGGAATGATCCTGACTGCACGTCTGTAACGTAATCCTGTACTTCACATTACGGCTTGTATTGGTCTCTTCCTTTTACACAACAACTTTTTTTTTTTTTAGTTGAACAAAGCGATACAACTAGCAAAAACAAGACTGGTCGGTATGTGATCCACATTTTAAAAGACCTTAAAGTCATGAAGGAGGAGAAACTGAAATGTGACGTTAATAAATAAACACATGCAGCCATGTTTGTTTACATCAGAAATCACCACCTCGATTCTGCGCACGTCAAAATGATTTATTTCATTCAAACATGTAATGCACGTAAACACACGTCATGATGGGATAACCTTTTCAGGGTCATGTAAACAGAACATGTCTGATCAAACTGGAACCTGACTGAAGACACTGTGCACATGTAAACATGTAAACATGTAAACACGGGTGCTGAGATGTTGGAAAGGAAGAAGTACTGACTGTAAATGAAAATTATGAATGTTAACAGTTTTCTTCAGATTTTCTCTATCCGATTGATAATCAATCTGATCAGAGGTTCCAGCCGTCATGTTTCCATGGACGATGGATAAAGTGATTACAGTTGTGTGTTTACATGATGGAGAGATTTATTCCGATCAGAACGCTTTGACCTGTGCAAAAATTGAGAAGAATTTTTATCTCAACCACGGAGATGCTCAACAACCCTGAACTTTTTCAGAGTTTCCAACTAAAACGTATCCACACAGTCCAGACAAGTGTTTCCATTAAACCTCCACCTGGTTCACGCATGTCCAGATAAAACATCCACCACACACACCACCTGAATCAGACTACACGTTGATCTATATACAGTCACGGAAAAAAGGATTGGACCACGCTTGTTTTATTCAATTACTTGTTCATTTTAATGCTGCTACAACTAAAGGTACATTTGTTTGGACAAACATAACGGCAACAACAAAAACAGCTCCTATAAGACTTTCATCTAAGAGCTGATCGTTATTTTAATTTACTTGAAAGTTAATTATTTCCTGCTTCGAATATTATTTGTGTCGTTTTAAACAGGAAATTTTCATTTGTGTGATCTGTATCTGCTGCTGATGGCCCTTTTCTGCATATTTACTGTTTGTTTAGAAGTAATTATCTGATTGTAAAAAGGTTTAACTGGATTGGAAATGCATTTTTATTATTCTTGGATGTTGGATGGGATCAGACGTGCTCCATGTAAACACAGCTGTTGTATCAATGAAATAAAGACATCCAATAACCAAATGGGAAGAAGAGGAAAATACCGATTTCATATTAGTCTTTCTTTCCTATGGGCATGTGAATGCGTGCCACTGTGTGTGAAAAACCAAGAGCATGGTTAAGTGTGAGAGGAAAAAGCTGTGTTACAGAGAGAGAGAGAGAGAGACAGTGACAGAGAGACTCTGAGACAGATGGGACTCCTGCAGGCTTGAATAAGCAGGCATGGAAAATGAGGTCTAATGTGTTGAATCAGTCCTCTTTCTGTCTCCCACCTCAGGGATGGGGTTTGTTTTACACAAGAATGGCTAATAAACTTGTCAAGTCCACATCTGGAGTACAGGAGGCACTCCTGTCTTTTTACACACACATGCACCAGGTGTTCAGACACCCTTCATGGAGGTAGTTTGGTGTTTGACACCTCTATAGTGAATATCACATCCCCCACCTCCCATTCTCACGTCACCCCAACACACTCCTGCAGTCCCCTTTGCATTATAAGTCCTAGCTTGTTCTGTAACGGCACACGCTGCATTAATAATAGTCCTGAATGTCCTGAAGGCCTGGGTAGCTGCTCGATACAGAAAATATTTCCATCTGCATTCTTACATTAACAGGAAACAACAAATTAGATGTAGTCTGACCAAGAGGAGGAATCAAAATATAATATTTGACTTTTTGCCTCAATAATTCTGTAAGACAATTGAGTGATGAATAATGCATGAAGAGCAGTTACAACTGCAGTATGGGATGGATGGCTGTGACTCACTGGGCAGAGTCGGTTCTTTTTCTACATCTCTTGCAAAAGTCAAGGTGGACTTTATTCCCATATCATTCCTGATGTCCTCATCATTGTAATGATATGAATAACTGCAAATTTAAAATACAAATGGAAATACTGCATGCTAATGTGAGAAGGGGTGGATGAGAAGTAGAGCATGAAGCAGTTACAAGGTGCTGCATAAGTGTCACAATATCAAACATTATAATAAATATTACAAAAACTGAATATCTGGGATTTCAATGCTTGTGTCTTGCAGTTTTTCTGCCTCTTTGACGGTAAAATGCCAAGTTCTGTGTTTAGTTAATTTTTCTATTTTGTTTGATAACATTTAATTTAATTCATTTTTATTTCATTGCATTTCTTTCAATTTATTTCAACTCTATTGTTTTCATTTCATAAAAAAAATCTAAATATAATGTAATAAAACAAAATGAAATATATCAGATTTTATAGTAGAATTAAACAAAATTAAATCAAATCTAAAAAATAAAGAATTGATGAAAGAGAATGACCTCAATTTTGTTTGAATTAAGTGGAAAATAGCCGATCATCCAGACCTAGATGAGTCTAAGACAAGCTTGTAAATTCAGTAACTGATTGGTTTCCCTCTGTTTCATTGAAAAATAGAGGCAAGTGTCATCTGGATAATAATGGAACAAATACAATGTTTTCTGAAAATAATGTCCAAAGGAGTTGTATAGGAGAATAAAAGGGTTCCAGTCTAGAACCTTGTGGAACTCCGTAGATGACTCTGGTATGTATAGACGACACATTATTTACAGGAAGAAACTGAAAAGTGTCAGAAAAGTCTGGGTTAAATCCGTCCGACGCAAAACCATTGATCCTGATATGTTAAAGAATACAGGTCATTTCTATCGTTACTCCAGTGTACTCTAAAACCAAGCTGACATTTTTCATACAAGTTGTGTTTCTGCAAATGGACAATTATGTGCTTCAG
Source organism: Leptatherina wallacei (assembly GCA_028567055.1). Lineage (NCBI taxonomy): Eukaryota > Metazoa > Chordata > Actinopteri > Atheriniformes > Atherinidae > Leptatherina > Leptatherina wallacei. The sequence continues at coordinate 1,972,129 of JAOXYM010000009.1, forward strand.
AGTTTCCTTTTTTATTTTTTTCCTTTTAAGTGGTGCACCTCCAGCCACATTCAATACTGTGCACTATGTTGGAGTGGAAGAAGAAAAACCAAAGGGCAGAGACAGTTAAAATCCTCCGCAATTAAAAACAACACTTCCGGAGCATCGAGGACGGGATTAAGACACTAAATTTGTGGTTGTTTTGATTATTTTGGGGGAAATGACCCTTTAATGACCTACAGTTGTCATGTAGAGGAAAGAGAGAGAGAGAAAGAGAGGGAGAGAGGGAGGGGGAGGGGCGGAGTAGGTTTCTTGTGCTCTTTTAAAATGGAAGAGAGAAGAACAAAGCTGGCGTTGTGTTACTTATTAAACAAAATCACGACTCCCTGATTTCCTCCCTCTCTCTCTCTCTCTCTCTCTCTCTCTCTCCTTGCTCTATGACCCTTGGGGCCAATAGCTGTTCCCTAATTAATTATTGATGTTCTGAAGCATTTGGTGGACTGGCTGGATCAAGTTTCCAGTGGGTGGATATGGGGGGACTTTCAAAGGCCAGAACTGCAACCAGGCTCTGTTGTGGGGAGCTAGTGGTCATCCTCATGGATCAAACAAGGAGAAAAGCTCCATATGCCTGTGTGTGTTAGTGTACAGCTTCACATGTCCAGTACGTCATCATCCTGATGACCAACCAGCTGTCTGGGCTCTGCGTAGACAAAGCAATGCATCATTGGAATTTTACAAGGAGCAATTTCTGAAGTGCAAACATATATTTATCTATATGTGCGTCTGCACTGTACAGGACATAAAAGATCTTACACAAATGTCTTTTCCATAGTTATGGTGCATTATGCATTATTTATACATTCTTCCAGCTGGTACCCAGCATCCATCCATTCATCCATTTATGCATATCTATCTGTGCGAGCAGACAATAAAGTAAGTAAGTAAGTAAGTAAGTAAGTAAGTAAGTAAGTAAGTAAGTAAGTAAGTATCTATCTATCTATCTATCTATCTATCTATCTATCTATCTATCTATCTATCTATCTATCTA
>JAOXYM010000009.1:1989612-2007544 GCA_028567055.1 Leptatherina wallacei
ACACACACACACACACACACACACACACACACACACACACACACACACACACACACACACACACACACACACAAGTTAACTGTGAACATTCGGTAAAAGGACATAACTGATAAAAGTGCTCATTCATAACATCTTTAGATGAAATAAAGCATGTAGTTCTGTTATAACCGGATAAACTGTCTCATCCTTCCTCTAACCCTACACAACAAAACACACGTTTCTGACATTACCTTTACCTCCATCCAACCTGATCAACCTGATCAGAGATTCCAGCTGACATGTCTACATGGATAAAGTGATCCGATCAGCTGTGTGTTTAACACAATCAGGACCTTGTTGACTCATGCGAGGTGGAATAATACGGAGAAGAGAAGATTTTGTCATTGTTTGGAGCCTCTCGGCCCTCAAGATGCTAAATAATCCTCAACGTTTTCAGTGTCCAACAAAAACATTGTATTCTCCACCAAAAGTCATCCCGTGACTTGTTCAAGCAAGCACACCCACCACAGAAACCATCAGACAAACACGCTCATCTAAAATTCAATCTGAGGCGTTTACATGACGCATTTTCATTCTGATTGGACGACTGATGGCGTAAATGCAGCTGTTGTCAGCAGCATCTTGTATGAGACAGAAATATGGGGGGTGAACATGGAGCTGGGACCGGGACATGAGTCGCATCTCTATGAATCTGAATGAAGTATAAGTACAACAAGTACAATTTAATTCTGCCAGTTTAATTAGACAAATCTGATTGGTTGGTCAGCAGGTGTGTAAAATGTGGGAGAATCTTTTTCTTCATGCTTGTAAATTTGATTCACACCTTTTTCACACACAAAACACAGGTTATAAAACTGGAGGTACAAGTTTCTTATGTCTCTATCCTGGCTCCCTACATAAACTGATGGTCTAACTCTGTAAACTTTTAGATATAACCCCTATTTATGCACAACCATCTTCCAAAAAGGAAAAAAAAAGACAAATGGTGCAGGACTATTTATATCTTCGGCTCTAATTTTGGGGAGGAATACAGAGTAGGATCACGTTCATGGAGGAAAACCTCCAGGACGGTAAAAGAGAGAGTGTGCTGGAGAGAGGTATTGTCATGTAGATCTGGGTCCATCTGTACTCATTTAAGAAGGAATGAAAAAGCCAAAACCCATTCTTTAGCTTTACTAACCAAAATGTCAAAATTGCACACCACTTTGAATAAAACAAAGACATGAGGTCACCATGTTGAGCTGGCAGTAAACAGTTTAGTCCTCGCTGGAGAAGAACACAGCCCAGTCACAGTATGTATATATATGACACATTACCAGATCCAGCCCCACACAGCTCAGCAGTTAGACACCAGTTGGGTCAGCGGAGAAAATCGGGTCTAAAACAGCGAGTGGGTGTGCTTCTGACAGGAGGAAAAGAAAAGAGTGAGTGTAATCGACCTGCAAGGGTGACGACCCCACTCCCAGAGAATAATCGTTCACACATTCATCTCCTAACCCATTGGCCCTAATAGCAGCTCCGCCTGGGCCATTAAAAAAGGGAGAGAAGCAAGGTGATTTGTGCAAATGGTTTAGCCGCGCTGCCATGTGGTGCCGGGCATTGCGTTCTTAAAGCCGCTTTTTAGCTCCGGTCTCAGTGAGGCTGTATAAGACAATGGCTCAGCGCGAGGCCGGCTCTTACACTCGAATTACTGTAAGCTGAGGCACATCTGTGACAGGTCACAAGGTCTCATTTGTTCTTTTTCTGTCATCTTTCTTGTTACCCCGCCTGCACTTGATCTGCATTTGCTTTAAAACGCCATCAGTGGGATTTGGTCAGCGCTGGTGTTTCGTTTCTCTCCATTTGGATTTTTATTCATCTGTGTTAAAGTCAGATGCTGTTTAGATGGGATAAGTGTGCATTATTTTGTCTGCTCGCAAATCCCAAATTTGACTCCGACAGGCTTTTTCACGAGTTAAACCTATCACTGTGAAACTCAGGGACAAGTGGAACTTCCTGGGAATTTTTTTCCTTAGATAGTGTGCGCAAAGAATTTGGGATTTATTTAATCTGGGTCTAACTTGGCCAGATTTAACAGGAAACAAGAGGCTGGGTCACAGCTAGGACACCTTTGAGGACTAGCAGAAGCTTGGCCATGTTCCTCCACTCCCTGACCTCCTCTGTCTGGGGGGGCGGGAGGGGGTTTATCAGGCGGATGCTGAGCAACATCCGACTCTACCTCCCCACAAATTAAACACATTAGACAAGAAGCTGTGCATGAACTTCTGGAGGTTGTCTTTGATGTTCCAGACTGAAAGCCTGTGAGGACAAACAGCAGCTTCTTCTGCACATTGGTGGTCTCCAGGAGACCTGTGTCTAGAAAGGCCTCCTGATGTCAGGGGGGGAAAAGGCAAAGGTTTGGTCATAGTGTGCATGCGTGTTGGTGTTTGTGTGTCACGCCACAGTGCACACAAAGACAGCATGGTGGGGAATTTGGGTTAAGCAGCTGGTGTGTTCCTGTCCTGCCCTGCCAACAGGGATCTGCTCATACAGGTGTAAATACAGCTGCTGGACGGGCATCTCCCTCTATCACACATGAAAAAAGAAAGAGAGGGGCCGGCTGCACAGACAGACAGATGGTGCTTGGGTGCTCCTGTGCAAGAATAGCGTAAAAGCATATGATATCAACCCCCCCCCCCCCCCCCCCCCCCCCCCCCCCCCCCCCCCCCCCCCCCCCCACAACCACTCTTGGGGCCAGACCTGCTGCCTCAGTCTTTGTGTACATGTGTTGGTGCAGCCGTGTGCATGCAGGAGCAGGCTGCACATCTGCACGTCCTGATGCATTAATACTGACGTCTTCCTCCTGGACGGACTGCGGCAGCCCACCAGGCTCTGATAACGTCCCGCAGAGACAATACAGCTGTCACAAATGTGCCACGACCAGAATATGAAACATTTACACTATTTTCACGCAATAAGAGGAAATTGTTCTTCTGCTAAACAGACAGAGCCAAGCCCATCGCTGCATGAACGCTGCTCCCACTGGGAAAATATCACTATCACCATCTTACAGTTTATAAACATTACCAAATCCCTGGAACTCATTTTACAAGACACATCTCACCAGGTCAAAAGATTATATTAGCATCTGATATTGATAATCTATGTTAGGAGGCTACTGTGGTTAGCTAAAGCATATGAAAACATTATCCTGCAGAGCTTTTGTGTCTATTTAGTTTCATAGCGTCATGTTTTCAGCAGGAACCAGATGGTCTAGAGCTCAGACAGGAGTAAGAAAATACAGATAAATTAATAATATTTAATAATATTTAATTATATAATGCATTCATATATATATATATATATATATGCTGGAAAATTGAAGAAGGGAAAGTGTAAACTCCTCCTCTGTGTGACAGTCAACATTAAAACTGGAAACCCAAATATCTATAAACCGACAGCACCAGTATCTCATTAACATCCGCATCCACACCCCACCATAGCCTACAGGCAATAATAATGTTTACATAGCAAAAGAACTTTGCAAGTTATCTTAATGATTTGTAAAAAGCCCTGATGCTGTTTATGTTGACCGCAGGATCAGGACTATATTTTCATCCTCAAAGCTCACTTATCAAATATCACGGGGAAATAAATCCCTCGCCATCTGTTTGAATCATTCTAGCATTTCCCATTCAAACTGGGCATGAAAATGACATTTAAATGAAAAATATTAAAATCTGCCCATATTTGTAGAGCCACCTGTACAGTATGTAAATGCACTTAGCAAAGGCCTGTAGTTGCTGAAGGTCTTAAAACTACAAAATTTCAATGTATGGCAAAGTTCCAAAAAAAAAAAGAAGTCAGGTGAATGGGAGCATGGGGGGTTGTTTCAACCTGTTTCCACAGCATAGGGTCAAACTGCATCTAAAATAACTTATTTAAACTGATAGGATGGTATCTATTGTCTCCCTTTGATTCAGAAAATGTTTTATCTGCCCTCTAAATGGCCCACAGAATGAGACGGCATGTGTGCTTCGCTTCATTGCCCTATGCAAAAAAAGGTAGCCTGAGACAGAAGAAATCATGAGCATCGGCTGGACATGTGACAGGAAAAAGCTGCTGCTGCTGACACCATACAATGTTTTTATAATGCCATTAATGGGAAGAGACTGTAAATCACAAGCTAATATGAAAGATGGAGCAAACTGGGATGTAAATTTTCCTCCAGCACGGCCATACTGGACATTTACAAGTTGTTAGGTAGCCAGGCATTCTTTGAAACTCACCTCCCTGGAGATAGGATATCTGAAAGGTTTCAGTTGTGTTCAGTGATGCATTAGACATGTTATTTATTTATTTATTTAGAATAAAAATGTCAGAGGATACATATTTAATCAATACACTGAACTTTCACAGTGTGGGAACCAAGTAGGATGGTGGAAGCTGATTCACACAATGTCATTATGTTGTTGAGCGTGTTCAGTTAAATGTTTTATCTGCTGCGTTTTCATCCAATATGAGTAATAAAATTACATTTCATCCTCCAGTTTTGGACTTTTAAGTAGGTTATAAAATGCCTTCACTCCATTTATAACAATATAAAGTAGTTTTTTATCAACATATATAGAAGGAGCTCCTCCTGGCCCACCAGGGTCCAATCTGGCCTGCAGGATAGATTTGGTAAATGTGAAAAAGATTTATTTAATAAAAGCAACTGTAATCTCTATTTTATCTACATGAGGTTTCATTTCTTATGTTTAAATATAAACCATTTCCAAGGCAGGGGGATAACTTGTTCTATCTTTTCTATCTTTCTGACTTCAGTTTATGTATGATGAGGTGAGTCAGTTCAGGTGGTCAGGATTACTACACACATGTGGAAATGTACACGTATGTAGATTTAAAATAACTTCTAGGGATACCTGGGATCAAATGTTGGGTGATTTTATAGATCCATCTTGATCTGGAGGTTGTAATGCATGTGTAAATGAGTAAATATGTAATAGGTAAATTAATGAAATGAAGACAGATTATAAAGATTTTATCAGTAAAAATGTGTATTTAAATTTAAATTAATATTTTATAGATTTATATATGAATATATTTCATATATAAAATCTAACAAAAAGCTGACTATAAATAAAGAAATCGATAAAATAAAATATGTAAACGTGTAACGCAAACTTCACTTATTTTTCTCCAGAAATTTAAATTTTCTAAAAGTAAACACCTTAATAATGTACATATACTTCATTTCACTAAAACAAAGGGGAAAATGTGGAGTTTTCATTATTCATAGGTTATCATGCTGGCCCACTGGAGACCAGATTGTGCTTATTAGTGACCCTCCTGAATAACAATATCACATAATAAATCTTTGACTATAAAAATGACCCAGTGATAATTCAGCATAATAATTTGTCACCTTTCATTCAGAACCAGTAGCCAGTGCGTGTAATGATTTCTAGGTCAGAACTGAGTTTTTGTGATATTTTTGAGGAATTTTAAATCAAGCTATTAATGATGTTTACATCTGCTTAAACAGTAAAGATTTTTTACAGCACAAACTGTGGTTTACTGTTCATACACCAGCTCATATGATGGAGCACTTTTATATAAATATAAATCAATCATTTCATCGGGTGTCAAAGTTAGTATTTTATAGGATGGAGTACCAGTGGAAAGGCCTGGATTTGTGTGAGTGTTGCCTACCCTGTGCGTTTGGTTATAGTGCCGAGCGTCATGGGCTGTTTGATCTGTGCCAAAGGCAGAACCACGGTGAGGCTGGGCAGCGGGGTGAGCCGTGGGTTCCCCATGTTGTTATTGGTGAAGTTGTTGTATGAATCCTGGTTGCTCAGTTTGCCTGGAAAACACACAGACAGAGGACAGAGTGTGTCAACCTAACAGCGATGGACAGTCCCCAGACAGCAAGGTTGAATAAATCCAACATTTGTAGTTAAAAAAAATAAAACATGAATAGGTCAATCAAGAGCTTTCCAAGGCCGCAGCAGCGGAGCATTTGGACTCGTATTGTGACTGTTATTAAAACCTTTTATACATAATTCATTTTTCAGGACTCAGCGGTTGCTTTTTCAGTTCAGTGGTCTTTACAGATGCTAATTTGTAAAATTGCTCACTTGGAATCAGATTTAAAATGTCATCTAACATTCACTTCAAACAATACAGACTTTTCCTTTTTTTTCTTTTTTTAAAGGCTGCACCTTTTCTCTGCAGTTTTTCTTTCTACCACCACCTCCTGATTTCACTCCATCACAAACATCCAACCCCAGGTTCAAGGCCTCCCGTGGAATGATTGGAAATAACCAAGTCAAGATGGCACGTTACAAAGACTCTGCTTCCAGTCCCCGGCAGTCCGTTAATCAAGACCAATCAACAGGCTCCGCACACCGGTGCAACACACATGTGGAAAAGCACATAAACACACCCGCAAGGACAGATGATCCAGAGAAACACAACCTGACTCGCATACGCCATGACGCTTGAGTCAAACATAATCAGGCCATGTCAAAGGGCGTCCTAACGGGGTAATGATCGTATCCAGAGAGGCTGCAACCGCTAACGTCTCCATCTTCCAGGCCGCACGGCTGCTTAGACGGCTCATGCACACTTAATCTCTGCCAGGGAAAGCTGGACATGCATCAACAATTTACCTTTTTGTATTTTTTTGAATAACCCCCATTGTCATAAAGATTTGTGACAAAAAGCTTCCTGTGTTCGTTCATTTGATTTATTTTTACTTTATCTATATTTTTGGTTTATTTATTTATGATTTATGTATTCATTTTCATATAATCTTTTTTGTTTGATATTAATTCATTTAATATTCACATTTACATTATAAGAAAATATGTATTTTAATTATTACTCAATATTTATTTAAATAATATTTAATTCTAGTTTATTTTATTCTATTCTTACTCACTTTTTCATTCAATTAAATTTTCACTTTATTAATCCTGATTTGGAAATTTGGCTTTGCATTTAACCCATCTCTAGATGTCGGCGCTCGGGGAGCGTTTGGAAGGGGTTAAGGGGCCTGCTCAAGGGCCCACAGTGGTTCATATCTGTTTCCGCCAGGACTCGAACCTGGGTGTCCAGATTCAAACCCACCTCTGTAACAACTGGGCTACCACTCCCCCCATTAATTATGAATCTATAAGTTTTTGAAGTAGTTATTTTTTTACTGTGTTTTTTAAATTTTTCTATGATCGTAAACAAATTAATGTGCTCAGGGGATAAAAGCAAAGCACTTCCACCCTAAGATATGCATATTTCTGATTTCTATCAATAAACTCAAATAAACTATGACAGTTTTATGATTGACTTAATACAAAATAAGTTTAAAATGTATTCTCTTTTCTCTCATTCATTAGATTTCAAGCACATGGAGCAATCCCATCACTGAAATAGTGACTGCAGCTTGTTTCAGAGCTTTCAACTGTCTATCAGTTTGAGATTCCCTTCAAGGAGACCAGATCAACGCACAATTATTTCACAAGTAAACAAAGCCTGATGAAAAACTAAATGCCAAAATAAATAAGATCTATTTTTTGCCATTTGGTTTTATTTAACCCGGACAAATAAAAGCCAAACCATTCGTCGGGACTTCATGCTGCTACAGGAAGCTTAACATGCTTGTTTCTATGTTTTGTTGTAAATATAAATGAATACAAAGAGACGAGACACAATTACATATTAACAGTTACACAGATACATTAAACTACAGGATTATGGAAATGTGGATTATAAAACAAATATGTTTGTAATCCTCTGACAATAGCTCCAACAAAAAAAGTGTATTTTGCTGGCAGCCCAAGGAAAATTCCACGTTCAAGTGCTTTCAAAAGAAATAAAGAGCAAACCAGTGGGTGTACCACAATACGCTCTCTGAATGTTTTCCTTGTTCCATTTGTTGCCTTAATAGATGAATGACAGCCATGTAACATAAAGGAATGAAAAGCAGGGAGGGGGGGCGCAGAGACAAAGAAAACAAGGAACACATCAAAGCTGGGATAAAGGTAGAGCAGCGGAGTGCCTTGTCATTATTGGGAAGGAGCGATGAAGAGGAGGTTGAATGTGAGCGGAAAGGGAGCGCTGAGTGTTTTGGTCCAGTCTTTTAGATCATTAACGTGTAGCTCAGAGTTTCATTAGTCCTGCCGAAGCTCGGCTTTGTGCTCCTCCATTGGCCTGTCTTTTAGACCTCCGCTGGACAACAATGCTGCATGACCTTCGCAGGCAGAGAGGGGACCATTACACAAACCTGGCCTTCATTTCCCTCTCCTCCTCTCTCGCTCCAGCTAACAGAGCGCTGCATCGGCTCCTGAATGCTTATTCACTTTTCTAAAGTGCTACACCCCCAGAGCCGGGGCAGCCACCTTTTGTGTTGAAGGAAGGGGAGCAGATGAGGAAGAAAAAAATCTGCACAGGAAGAAGCCTGAAAGACTTCAGCTAAGAGGGGAGCAGAAAGTGGGCGTTGGGGCGGGAGTGTCAATGAATTTAGCATCCGCATCAAAACAGAGCTTTCACTTTTGCCCCCCCCAAGTGCTTAATTTGTCATTGAACTCCCCCAACTTTTAAAAGTAAGCTTCCCCTCTTTGCCGAAACACAACGTTGGACTGTAGAACAGGTGTGGCCTGACGGAGACGGGGGGGGGGCGATGATCACTGTTGGCCAAACCGTCACAGAAGGGTCATAACCCCCCCAGACGGTGAAGACAAGTCAGACGGGAATGTGTCGGGGATCACGCACGGCCAGAAAATGATCCCTGAAGACAGCTTGACTGGCTCAGAGGACGGAGTGTGTTCACTGATCGGATGCACTCAAAATGAAGAGAACGAGGGTGGAGAACATTAAAAAAGCTGGAAAATTTCTAAAGAAATCTTGATGGGTGCCAATTCAGCTACTGCCCACTCAGATATATACATATAACATGCAATATGGGGGCAGCCATGATGGAAAATGTCAGACAGAAGCAGCTGCTGTGTAACTGGTTGGTGTCATGACAGAGCCGGTCCAACTGAGGAGCCACAGGCAGACATACTGTCTGATGTAGAAAAACACCATATTAAACATGTGTGTTAGGCTCAATCCCTTTTCTCTTTTTTACCCCTACCCCTTCCCCTTGCCCCTTAAAACAGAGCTACAAGGGGGAGGGCTCAACCCCTACAAATTAAGCCACCCCTTCAACAATCGCATATGTCATCAGTAGTCACCGCTGGCTGTTACGTACGCAGACGCGACGAGCTGTTGCCGGAAATCTTGAGAAATCCTGCCGTCTACAGCTGTGGTGATCTCTCTTGTGTGGGCAGTTAGAATCTTCTTTAGACGTTACCTGGCAAACGTTAACGTTACATCTGATTTGTGCATATTATGCACAATATGCAAATTGTCCATTTCTTTGGACTTGGTTGCAGCCATTTTGGGAGATTTTTCATTCCCCTTCATTTAAAGTGAGCTCCTGAAAAATCTTCGTTTGAAGGGGTATAGAACCCTACCACTTGCCCCTACCCCTCGGTCCTAACGGGAATTGGGACACCCTACCACCCTGCAGGCGAACGCACAAAGCGAAGGGGTAGGGTCAAGTGGTAGGGCCAAGTGGTGAAATGGGATTGGGCCTTAATGTGCAGGTCTTCATTTAAATACTGAATCATCGCACTTGAATCACTGACGTCCATTAAAAAACCAATAAAAACTGGATTGTTCATTACATGCATCCTGTTCCTCTGAATCACCATATATTACTGAATCTGGGAGATGTTTGCATGATTCCAATGTTACACACACAACAGACCCTGCTCATAGCCGTTACTATGACAACAGACATTCTCTGCTGTGTACCTCTAAAAGACACAAAGTCAGAGTTTTCAGTTGATTCATGGCTCAGCAAATCTCTCAAACACTAAGCAAACAAAGAGTCACATAAAAAAATATAATTAAATTTAAAGTTTTATTTGAACATCTTTTAGATGGTAAAGGTTTTATCTTTCATGACCTGTATAAACTTGCAATGAAGTATGCCTGAGTAACAGGGCTCAGAAGTGGGCTGGATTATCACTAATTTCAGCAAAACTCAATTCATTTCAATGGGACAACAATCTAATTTTTGGGGGGATTTTTGTAAAAAAACAAAAACAAAAAAAAAAAGTATTTGGACGGCATAAAGTAAAGGCACACATCTCCCGATCAAGACCCATATTTTGACAACTTTTCTGGGGATTGATTCAAATCAGAATATAAACAGATGAATAGTAATATGTGGATTAATGCTAACACAATTTAGAAACAGAATAAAAAATATGATATAATATATATATTTGGGCATTTTTTGTTTCCACAAAAGAAAAATGCTGTAATTTGATTAATATTACTTGAAAAAAGCTAGGGATATTCAACTTTTTGTATGATGTCAGAATGAACCTAGATTGAACATTTACAAGTAAACTTAACTAAACTTGAATGTGCAGGTACAGCTGTTCCATGGGCTGGGCTCCATGGACGTGTGGGCGTGTCCAAATTGCATGACTTATCTAAGATGTTGCAGAAGTACTGATGTTACGCTTCAACCTGTGTCTCGAAAGTGAGAAGTCTGCGAACTTTAAACTACCTAAAAGTTTTTAAATTGAATTGATTTAAACCACAGTTATGATCAATTATTTACAACATACTTTTCTGTGTATATTACCATCACGTTTGGTGCAGGAAGAAAATGTCAAACTGGGTGATTCTAAGGAAATTCCTTGCAAGCAAGAAAGAAAAGAGCCCCAAATAATAATAATAATAATAATAAAAAACAACCCTATAACACCCCCTCCCTATTGGGGACAAAATGCACCCCATCAACCAACCAAAATGTTCGGTTTGGTTTCTGAGGAAGAGGAGAAGTTGTGGAAGTGCCGGTGACCCAAATCCACCAAAAGCAGATAGAAGTGCTGCCTCCTGGTAGACAGGAGGACTAACAAACTCTTGACAAGTTCGACCGGTGGAAGTCACCGGTCGAACTTGTCAAGAGTTTGTTAGTGGACAGGAGGACTAACACACCCTGGAAATGTCCAACCTGTGATGTCCTCTCTGTCTTTTAGTGGACAGGAACTAGTTTGTGTGGTCTGGAAATAATTCATGTGGCATCTTATGGTGACACCTGATTGTTTTGGAAATAGCTGTAACAATAAATTCCTGAGACATTGCTGCATATTGATGTAAATAGTTGTTTATAACTATGTTTGTTAAATTTACATGTTTGCTTTTTTCTTTTTTTTTTAGAAATCTATATTTGCGTTCAAAGTTCTAAAAACGGTTCGTTAAACATATTTGTGTTTTTAAAAAATCTAACAAATCATAATATCATTTTATTATCTTTATATTACATTTTATATCCGTTCAGTTTCTCGTGTAAATACATACATTTCTCGTGTTTATACATATAAAGCTCTACTTGATAAAATAAATTTGTTCGGCACAAAACAGCAGCCAGACAATCATTCTGCTTGCTACAATGCTGGACAAGACAGGTGTAAAAAAAAAAAAAAAAAGTTTCTTGTGTAAACATCAACAGGTTGTTATCGATAATTACGTTGTTACGGCGGGCTTGTTTGTGACAAATCACATCAATATGTGGATTATTTATCAATTATCACTAAAATTGGCTGGAGTTGTCATGGTGAATGTTTTTACAATGGGTCTGTGATCTTCTAGTTTTATACAGCATCACTGTAGATGCTCAAAAGTTCGCTACTTTTTGGTGCTATTGGAGACTTTTGGAGCCAGATGTGAATACATGTAATGTTTACTCTTCTCACTGAGCGGGTGCTGCTATAAGCTCCCCCGGTCCACATCAGTCCCAGCTTCCAGCTCCAGACCAGGAGATGGTCACCTCTGCTCCATGACCAGACTCAATGCTGCTGCTGGCTGATATTAATGACGAGTGATTAAGGAAGAGTGTGGACGGAAACATGTATAAAAGTACTGTGAAAAGTTGTAGACTCTTTATTATTTGTTACCTAAAGTACTTAAAATGGTACTTTAACTTTAGGTCTGTTCAGGTTTGGCCAGGGACATTTTCTATTTCTTTTTCTACTGTTTTGAATTGAAATGCAATTAAACACTTTTTTCCAGACATTACTATAACATGAGTTTACAATATCAATTAATGCCTGTAGCAGTTATTTGATTGGGCTGTCCACTGAAATTCATTTAAATTAAAAAAAATCTGCTTTTTGAGGCAACTTTTGTCATGCGATTAAAATGTGAATAATTAAGACTAATTAATAACAAATCCTCTAATTAATTACATGCATTTTTTTAAACAAGTCCAACCCTACTTTTTACACTTTCTGTAAATTTCACCTGAAAGTTGAATAACTGGAACTTTTTGTGAGTTTTGTATGTGCAAAACTGACGTGTTAAAAGATTGTTTTTTATTATGAAAGAAATTTCAGACAAGTTCTGGTTTTGTTTTGTTTGGTCTCGTTCTGTTAAACTAACCAATTCTGAGAAAGACGGCAAGAAAGGGACACAGAAGAGGATATTTAACCAGACAAAAATGAAATATATATAACTCTGATTTGAGGAGGTAAGACCGCTTTAAAAAGTTATCTTTGAAGCTGTAACTGTACTTTAAAAAAAGAAGGATGTGTGTTTGGAGCATCAGGCTGATGCTGACTTCAGATAATAATAGCAGAGGATAAGTGGACAGGATGTCTGCTCTGCCACTGTTAAAATACTTCTGACAATGCAATTGTGTGAAACTGCACGTCTTTGCTGTTATTTTCATAGACAGAGTGGTGGAGCAAACTTATGCAAACAACTGATTAAGGGTGTGCCAACATCCACCTATGGTAAACAGTGGGAGTGCACAACAGCGTCATACAACAGGATCATGTGTGTGAAAAGCTGTTGTATTATACAGGTTTTTTTTCATAAATGCAGATGATTTTTCACTGTCAGATTTTTTTCATCGCAGACTTAGAAAAAAAAAGCCACAAAGAACAAAATCTATTTTGAATATTAAAAGGCTTTCTCACCACCGGCAGCTGCGCTATCACTCATTTTATCACCACTTCTTCTACTTTTCTGTTTGGAGTTCAGAAGCTGAAGCTGGATCTGTACTTGTACGGACTGGATGCATCATCTTGACAACAGCTGAGATATCAGACTGTAAATTACAGTAACTTTAAAACCAAAGGCATCTGGCGGAGAGAGAGGCCGGAGAGGGGGGGAAAAAAAAAGAAAGGTTGAGAGTGAGGTAGACAGCTGAGAAGCGTCTGGCCGACAGACAGCTCTAGACGGAGGCCATGATTTGATTAATGACCAGGGCGTGATGTGCCCAAGCACTGATACATGACATCTCCATGGAAAGAAGATCCATCAATGCAAATCCAGCTCCGTCGCCGTCGTCCAGAGAAAAACTCTGACCCTGCCAAAAAGTCACACCAACACCTGACCCGCGCCTTTCTTTCTCAGCTAATCCAACCATCCATCCAGCTCTCCTCCATCCATCCCTCCCTGTCTCAACAGCATTTGCATTCTCTTCTCGCATTAAGCCTCTCTCTCTATCCCTTGCGCTCTTTCTCTCTCCTCAGCCTCCCTGTGTCACGCTATCTCATGTTTCTATTCCCTCTTTTAATACCCAATTTGCATCCAATACAAGCAGGCGGCTTCCAAGAGGAGCTGATGTGCGAAAGGACAAGCTCCGAAGCCCACGCAAAGCACTGTGTCTTATTTGAATCGTTCTGCCAGAGAGGAGATTTCAGTTCAAGGAAAAAAAAAAAAAAAAACGGGGATGGGAGGTGTGAGGAGGCAGCAGGTCAGACAGGTGACATGCTTACTGATGCTCTGGGAATAAGGACGGACCTTGAACCTGAGGAAGATACTGCAGCTGTGAGAGGGAGAAAATGTGGGAAAGAAATCTATAATTCCCAAACAGGGGAATACTTTTATGTTTTTCCTCCTGGCTTTTTTCTCTGAAGAAGATTGCTTTTTGTTTTTTTCCTCTTCATATTTCTCTTTAACTCCGTTTTAGAGAGGTGTGATAAAAAAAACTAAACAATATGTGAGGCATTGATGTCACAGACCATAATGTTGGAGGTTAGTGGAAACAAACATACCAACAAAAATATACACTACAAGCTTAAACCCTAAAAAATCCCAACTATCTTTTTTTTTTTATAAAACTTGATGTTGAAGCCTTTTAATCCCAGTCACCATGGCGACATGATGCTTTCAGGACAGCCTCAGTTGTCAGATAATGAGGCTAAAATGATGTAAGATGAATGTATCAATAGATATAGCAGGCCAACCAGAACATTATTATTATTCTTTTCAGACACACACAGAACTTTCTGCTCACTTGGTGATCTTTGGCTGCTTCTGATTGGACATTACCCTCAATTTAAGCTCTCTGATTGGTGGAAAGTTTGACAGAAAGTGGCTTCATCATCATTTCCAGGTCTAAACAGAGGTCTCTTAGCAACATAGTAGTGATAGTGATGAAAATTTTAAAAATAATGATGTTATCATGGATCACTCATTGTGGATTTACCATATAGAGTCTCTGAATAAACACTACATGTTGTGGCTGGATTGTAAACCTCCTGGACGGGATATAAATACCTGGAAATCCTCCGTAGATCACCTAAAGGGTAAGCTATCCATCACAATTTACCCCACAGAGTTACACACTATTGCTCCTGACACAATGGTGACAATTCAGGGAAGTTGACAATCTTAGTGGAGCTTTAAGGGTTAAAAATAAACATCATGGAGTGTTAAAACAGCTGCTCTTCCCTCCCTGTCCAGGCTTTTTCTGACTGATCAAACTTGGACACCTTTTGTCCCTGGTAATGTTTACTGTCAGATTCCTGCAGGGTTTTGTGTGTCGACATTTTCAGGTGGAAACTGGTTGAAAAGGCAGGTGTGTGCGCAGACATCTCCCTGGTCAGTGTGTAAATGTGTTTTGTTAAACTAAATCTTGCACAGGTGTGTGTGCAGCATTTCTAAATGACTTCCAGCAGCAAGATGAGCTTCCAGCTCCATTATATGCATATCTTGATAAATCTCCCCAGATCCAAGAAAATTGTTTCATTTTATTAGTACCTTAAATTGTTTTTATTTTCAGTCTTGATGCAATAAAGAAAAAAAGTAAGTAAAATCATCAGACTATCATTATCCCAGAATTAGGTCATTTGCTTGATGTCCACCTCCCAACAGCCAACCACGGGCGTAGCTGTCTCTCTCCACTGCTGTGGCTGTTTTAGGACATTCGTTCATTTAGGCAAATCAACGTGCAGGCGCATTATGAAAATGTTGGTTTTTTACATGATCTTTGCATCACTGTGAAGTATCTCAAGTGTCAGGTATTCCATTTGCTGAGTTTGTCCCCCCAAAAAACCCCTGTTGATTTATGAGAACTGATGTGATGTTTCTACAGTAGAGTTAGCAGGTTTTATCTTCTTCTCTGGGAAATGTTAGAAAACTAGATTAATATCATCCAGTCAGGAGATTATCCTGAAGAGACTGCTGGTACTGCTTACATTCAGACACACGGACGCTCCGGATCCCAGTGCCTTTTATTATTTATTTTTGTATTTCTGTAAAACATTTAACTTCAAATATTGAACCTAAAAACATTTTAATAGGAATATAAAACAATCTTTTCCAATTTGCCTTTTAATTCGGGGCTTATTAAAAATATCTATATTATACTGTATTATATTATATCATATTAATCTTAGATAAAAAATCATTAGAACATCATTTATTTTTTTGAATTTGACCTTTTTTTAAATTCTCAAAAGCTATAGTTGGCTTTAATTTCTGCACGAAAGGTGGTACACAAATAAAAGTTATTCAAATCAAACTTTATATATAAAGCGCTTTTCACGCATCCAGCAACACAAAGTGCTTTATTAGTAAAATCTATTTTTGCAAATTAAAAATAAAACAAGCCTTCACACACATAAAGTCTATAACATAGCAATTTAAAAACACACCTCATAATAATCTATTTCACACATAATCAAACATAGACATTTATTATCTATTATCATTTAAAACGAAATTAAAACATTGAGATATTTTCCAAACTACGCTTTCGAAAGATTTTAATGATGCCGGTAATATTGGTAAGCTGTATCAGCCAATAATCAGGTTTCTTTCTTCTGAGTTTTCCAGGCAGATTGAAGGTGGGAGGGGTTAAATCCAGAGTGGGTTGGTGGTTGGTGGTGGTGGTGGGGGGGGCTGTTCTACCATCCCAATTCCCCAAAGTATCATTATTAAAACACTCTCTTCCACTAGAGGAGGAAAGAGAGGGAGAGAGAAAAAACAGAAGGGAGGAGAAGAAAGACGGAGAAATGGACAGCAGGGAGGGCTAAAAAGGGTTGAACACAAAGATGGCGGGGGCGGCGGGGATCCCCCACTGGACGGAGTAAAAACAAATTAAAAGAGCCCTTATAAAACACAGATGCTGCAAAGAAAATAAACTTCACATGATTTACTTTTTTCTAGAGGAATCAGAGGACTGGTGGAAAAGTCATCAGGACCTCTCCTCTCCCTCCTCTTTCCTTTTTTCCCTTTCTTTCTCAGGTAACAGTGCAGAGGAGGGATCCATCTCCTTAGTTGTCCATATCCAAGCCCTCTCCTCTCACGTCTGCTATTTTCAGTTATAGTGAGGGTCCGGGTCAGGCCGGCCTGTGTGAAAATGGCTTCCTGCCCGGTCTCCTGCTCCCTAACCGCATGCTAACATGGAGCTTTTATTAACAGCCCTATTTGGGAACATTTTTGGAGCGTTTTGTATTTTTATTGACATTTCTCATGTCAAGGAGCTTGAAAAAACACTTAAAATACATCTTCCCAGAACATTATTACTCTAATTTTATCTTAAAACTTGCGAGCTGTAAGAAAAAAAAACGAGGAAGAAGAAGTGAGATTTGGAGATTTCTCATGTGGACCGCGATGTTTACATGCTGAGGAAAAAGAGAAGAAAACAACAGATTTGACATGGAAGGACATGTTCCCGCTTCAAACGGACAACAATCAGGTGAAGGGAAAGAACACACACACAGCTCTCTGAAATCAGATCCACAAGTTTACAGCATGTCAGTATTTACAAGGCTTCATCAGACGGGGCCGAGTCGCCAGCTAGAAGCGCTGAGAGGGGGTCAGACAGCTCCGCCGGATCAGATGACACCCACACTCCAGACATGTGTGTGTCGTACAAGAGCGTACACGTGTGGAAAAGAGTATGTGTGCAGCTATCATCTGATTTGGGTCAAGGAGCTCGTAGCTCACTGTAAAGAGGGATGGGTTAAGGCCAATGATTGGATGTTTGGGAAGCGGGAGAGGTTATGAGGGGGGCTGAAGAGGTGGGAAAGCTGCAGAGAGACGGGATGCATCAGATTATTTCTGAATACGTTTATGTTTAATGGAAAAATCAGAAACATGAAAATGTACATTTTCTGTTTTTAACCCTGGAAACTCCTGTAGATCTCCTGAACACTGTCACTCCCATCCTCATCAGTGTCTGAGGAACGGTAGTGTGTACGTCTACAACAGCTTACCCTTTAGGCGATCTACAGAAGTTTTCCAGGCATTTATATCCCGTCCAGGAGGTTTAAAATCCAGCCACAACATGTAGTGTTTAATCAGACTGTATATGGTAAATCCACAATGATGATCCATGATAACACCATTATTTATCACATTTTCATCACTATCACTACTATGTTGCTAAGAGACCACTGTTTTCACCTGGGAGCCACTTCCTGTCAAACTTTCCACCAATCAGAGAGCTTATATTGAGGGTAATGTCCAATCAGGAGCAGCCAAAGTTCAACAAGTGAACAGAAAGTTCTATGTGAGTCTGAAAAGAAGAAAAATAATGTTCCTCTATGGCTGGAATAAAGCCAAGAAGCTGAGCTGGAGTTAGTTTTGTGAG
>JAOXYM010000009.1:2053715-2064165 GCA_028567055.1 Leptatherina wallacei
GTCTTCTGCATCCTTTACGTCCATAATTTGGTCCATTTTGATTACTTTAGTCATTCCTAGGATTACTTTACTCATTCCTAGATAAATTGGGCTACTGTAGCTCAGGAGAAAGGGCAGTCGTCTGCCAACCGGAATGTTGGTGGTTTGATTCCTGGCTTCCCCTGACTACATGTCTAGGTGTTCTTGGGCATGACACACTTTGTCTCCCGATGTGCCCATCAGGTTATGAATGTGAATAGTAGAAGCAGTCAGTATGTATAAATATAAAGCTGTATGAATGTGCTGTGTGAATGGGGGAATGTGACATGAAGTGCCAAAGTGCTTTGAGGGGTCAACATGACAAGTGCTATACAAATACGCTAACCATTTCTGGTATCCACTGAAAGTAATGTGGTTTTTCTTTTAGGAGGAGATAAAGATTTACATTTTCTACTGTGTTCCAGATGAATTTTTACTCTGACACAGTAATACATATCTTGATTCTGACACTTTTTTAGTAATCTCATATGTCTCAGCTTTCTGTAGAAACCAACATTACACATACAGACCCTGTAGTTGTGAAGCTATACTTAATGTCATTTAGACAGGAGGCAGGAAACCGATCATATCATGTAGAGGTTAGTCCTCCTGAGGGAGTTTGCATTTTTGATTATGAACACACATTAAGTACTTCGACTCATTCAGCTTTCTTCTTGCACTGACAGCTTACTGTAAAGTTCAGGAACAGCAGGAGTGGAATAAGCATTGCTTGCATATGTTCAATTATATGAAATCAAAAAATGAAATCACAGGGAGACCTTTAGGGACACGTCACTCCTAATATCTAATATATATATCCATATATACTCTAGCTGAAAAACAAACTTGTCCTCAATTCATGGAAATAAAACTCTTAGAAAGTGAACTCTTCCCCACTCAGCCACCCACCAACACACATACCGTAAAGAAGTTACAAACAGCCCACGTGTTAGCTCAGTGTGTGGGCTGCGACTGACTCCACACTTCTGAGGTGTCTGGAGTTATTACCGAGTGTCCGGCAGAGCCTGGGCTGGAGTTCTCCAGAGACCTTGAGTCTTGGTTAAACCATGGTCAAATTTTTGAGGGCAGAGTCCATTTTTACTTCAATTTCTGAGCCAGGCCACTTAGAAATGTTTCATAATGTGTGTGATCAATGCATGTATAGTGTTCTACTCTTATAGACAGTGTGGTTTCAGACTTCAGACCACTGACGTCCCGAGGAACAAAGACTTTCACTTCAAACCTCAATGGCACTATCATTGCTGTTAAAAAGCCTCCAACATTACAACAGTCGAAGTATAATTCAGAGACTACAACCCGTCTTTTTCCATGGCAAATCTAGAAAAAGTCAACATTGGCCCTCCAGAGTAAATACAGTAAATCACATCAGAGCCGGCTGTGAGTGCTAATTACTATCTTGGTGTGAAGACACAGCTCAATCCATGCTAAATGTGTGGCTATAAATGTGTGGCTGCTTGTGTGTGGGAATTCCCCCCGTGTTCAACATGTGCGTGTGGGTCCAGGGTTTTTCAGCGACAGCCTGGTTTCTTTCACACATCAGTAAGATGGAGAGACAGAGTTATTACACCACGGAGAGCTGCCTTCATGGCACAGCTGCTTGGATGGTCAGGCACAACGGGCGAGGCTATTCATTAGACCGGCATGTTACTAAACCAAGGATATGGTTTATGGGACAGTTCCGTGCGGAGAGAGATTCAGCCTTGATTCATCTGCCATTACCCCAGGCTTTTATGGGATATTCAAAACTTCCATATTCAGAACATTTAGATGGTTACAAAAAATACAGTGTTTTATGTGACTGAAAAAGGTAATGAAAGAGGACGGACACAGTAAGACACAATGTCCGCTGCTTACCAGAATTTCTAACTAACAGTTATACATTACATATGAGTTAAAAGTGCAGACTCTCAGCTTTCATTAGAAAAATGAAAGCTGGTCAAAGGAGGTCCTAATAAAGTCAATGAGGTCCTCCGTACCAGCAAAACCAAAAGAAATCCATCAGAGATACCAGGAACGCTAGTGTGGTAACCTTGCAACAAAGATAACTGGTCCTGGGTTATCATAGGATCCTTTTCATGTTATAGAACCCCTCCCTCACAACACCCAGCCAAATGAAGAGCACTCACCCAGAGGTACATCCAGCATATAATCATCCAGGTTCACGTCACAAAAGTAAGCACAGAGGACTAAGTGCAACATGTAAACTATTTATAAGCCTCACAAATAGAAAGGCCACATAAGACATCACCAAAAACAGAAACAACGATCAACTTGTACCAGAATGATGGTCAAAGAAATACATCAATAAGGCTTCAAACAGCTCATGAGGCTCTGGTGTAACATCTGCTGATGATGTGACAACAGACAGAAGTAACCTGATGGAGTCAGACATCTTTATAATTTATATAAAATGTCCAAAATACAAAAAAATCTGACTAAAGGCTGCTTCACACTGCAGATGTCTGTAAAGACATTTTGAAACGTTCTCTGCAATGGTCAGGTCAATCATTAGATCTCAACTTGGAAGGAAGACCCATAAACGATGAGTGCCTGCAGATAACTGCAATAAAGGCCAGACAGAGCACCACAACAAAGAAACCTTCCCCATGTTTTCCACATTTCTGGTATCATTAGTTCCTCTTCATCTGCTTCCACAAAACTCTACTATAAGTCATGGAGTGCATCTTCACTGCCCTTCTGCTTAGATTACAATTCACCAGTCTATGATTCAGTTACGATTCACCAGTCTATGATTAGACTCTGATTCTAATTCTATTTCTTGATTTTCCGGCAGAGGAACAATAAAGTTCTCAAGTTGAAAACATGTGAAAACATTGTTTACATGTTTATGGTGTTTGTCATATTCAGGACATTCAGATTTATTTCTGAAATAATTACAATCAAAAATAATTACAATTCATAACTATCTGACTGCTTGTCATTGATGAGAAAAGTAGCCATGTGAGAGTGGAACATGTGATGCATCACGGACTCGAATCAAATCAAATCGTTGACAAGATAATCGTGATCATTATGGAGCAGAATAGTGAGACCAATGAAGATGTGCAGCCCTATCACAGATGTCCATGAATCGCATGTGATTGTAACACGGCTAGCTTCCCTTATTGAATCCATCACCAGAACTTTAGTTTCCGTCCAACTCCAATACAACTACGTCCGTAACAATTTATCAAGATGGGATCTTGTGCCACGCTTCCAGGGTCTTTACTAGTTGGGAGAATTTGACATTTTTTATGATGCCATAAGGCCTTTGCTATGAAAGTTCCTCCACATTGGCCTATTCTCTGGACCCTCTAAGATGTAGGTGGCAACTTTCTCGTGGACATTTGAGTGACTAGTTTTACATACGGCATGGGTCTTGTCCAGCCGTCACTAGCCAGATACCTAATAAAGCCAAGATGTAGACAGATATTGGCTTTTTAAATTTTGTGTGTTTTTTTAAGTCACATATCAGCTGCTGCTGCTTCCCTCCACCATGTTGCACATACCACATGTCTTTAACTTACAAAATTGCATGCAACTCTTTGTTTTCAATTCAAAACTGTATTGTCCTGCAGAAGCGGGACAGGAAAAAGCAATTGTCAACCTTGTTTTATTTTACTTAAAAATGGAAAATGTAACATAACTTCCTCGTTTCAGAAACGTCCCTTTAGGAATCTCAATGCATCTTTGAAACGCTTATATCTGGCACCCCTACTTACAAGGTAGCAGAAGTGGAACACACCCACAGAGTTTGGCTTAATAGTCTGAGCCTCTATAGCCAATAAAGGAAAGCCGGAAAGTTCTAAACTACTTCTCTTACAGTCAGAATACACAGGTACCTAGCAATGTGCATCAAAACAGCTGGTCTATTAATTTTCTATCATAACTCGACACACTGTCTGTGTGTGTGTATATATATATATGCACATACCAATACATACACTTAATATACTTCATGTACATATACTTTCCCCCTAGTAGTACTTTTTATATGAGCCTCCATTGTCTATGCCATCATATCGCAGCTCATGTTACACACCAGCTCTAAATCTGTTGAAATTTTGCAGTTTTTTGTTTTTTTCCTTCCCTTTTTGCAGAAGCACTGTCTTCTATGAAACATGAAAAACTATTTGTAAAATGGATGCAGAGTGTAATTGTTAAGCCCTGTAATCCGATAATTACAGGAATACAGCTGTGCAGGTGAGAAACTAAGCACAGAGTGCTGTTAATTCACAGAGAAGTTCAAACTAACATCTGAAAACATCTTAAAACATTTCCATTGTAAATGTTCTGTTATATAATAATATTAATAATGCCGAGTGCTTTTGTGTGACTGCATGAACCACTGCTGTTGAGTTTTTGGATTTAAGGTTGCAAGTATCCCTTTATCAACGGTTTTATTTTTTCTATTCAACAGTTTTAAACTAACACCTTCAACAAACAGGGCCTGTTTATATGGTGGCTTTGCTACATTTGTTCCCTCCATGTAATACACCTGATCCTTATCAGACTGAGTAGAGGTTGGAGAGATGAAAGAGCAGAGTGTGGTGCATGCATGGTTGTTGAATCAATCACTCCATCTAGTGCCAGTCACCAACATAAGAAATGTTCAAGTTTTTGGACAGTATCTTCACCATCAAAACACGAGCAAATTTCAAACTTGGCATCGTACCTAATAATCAAGTCAAGGATCGTTAAGGATGATTGGAAAGGACGAGACGTGAAAGAAAACAAGCACACACATTGCAGCTGTTAAAGAGAGCACTTTGCCGCTGCACTTCATCTGCGTCCCTCTAATTACACCACTAGGAATAGATCCACAGATTCAACGAAGCGCTGCAATGCGCCAGCCGCCACACCAAGAACTGGCAACCTCCGGTCCACCCTCTGTAGAGCCTCCAAGACACACAAGCCACGAAGGTTTCCTACATAATTCCTCCCATTCAAAGCGTTTGGGCTCTGTTTGAGTAATATCATTGTTTCCTGCAGTCCTCATTTCTGCCATGTTGACCTTGATCAGTGTGAACAGAGCCACTGAGAGGCACTGAAGGTGGATCAGTAAATGTGAGCTGCCCCACTGAGAGACAGTCCAATAAACCCATTACTCAGACTTTTCAGTTATTAAAGTAATAAATGAACCCCATTTCATGCCCTACTGGCAGGAAAATCTGTGCTTGTTGGTTGTTTTCAGCTGCGACTGAAGCAGTTAGCTTCTGTTTAGATTTAGCTCAGGGGTAAATGAGGATCTAAGAAGAGGACGGTGGACTAAAACCTGCAGACGTTTGGCATTAGAGCAACAGAAAGGTAAAAAAAAGAAATTAAGCAGCCTCAGATTGCAGCATAAAAGAGACATTTCCAGAAGGAGTCACCTGAAAAAAAACAACAGTATTCATGTTCTCTCATTTCTGGTTTGGTTTCCCCAGCGGCCGTCCTGGATGTCTGACTTTAATCACCAACACTGCCGACATTATCTGATGTGCTGGAAAGATGCTAGAAAGGAGGCGTCATTTTAGTACAACGCATCAGTTTTGTGGTTTATAATACACCGTTTCCTTCCCTCAGGGTTCCTTCCCATTTTCCTTTTTAGAATTCAATACTTTTCCAGACTCATATTTCCAGACCTCTCAGCAGATTTCTTAGACTCTAAGTCACATCCAAGTACAAACTGCTGAATGTTTATGACGTATAAAGATGGCTTTAAAATTCAAATGTTAACAAGTATATTACATTCTTACTATGTATGCCTGTGAGTTGTTAAATAATTAACAAAAGATTGTAAGTCATTGCTTAAAATGTGTTGTTTGTGTGAGATTACAGAGGTTTCTCTCACCTTGAGTGAGGTGCAACGCAGCAGGACAGTAATGTAATGCGAACCAACACAGTGGTCACCTCCTACGGAGGTAGAAACGTGCCACAATTAAACAGTAAACGCAACATTAATGAATTAATTAAATATGCCATTACTTGTTAAAAATTTTAAACAGATACATAAAACAAATAAGATTTAAAGTGTTTTAATGTCTTATGCACAGCCATAATCAAGTTCCATCAAACAAAGAAAATCTGACTTTGAAATGAAATGAAATTTTAATTTTTTTTTTACCAATGATGACTTAAACATTTAATATAATTAAAATCAGAAATAAATACATAAACACACACAAAGATGTGCGCTGGGCTTATGCTGACACACGAACGCAAGACGGGTTTGGACCAGACCAAGTTTAGGGGGTAGTTTCGACGTGGTACCATCCACTTTTTGTTACGTTTTGCAATTATTGTAATTGATGTGAATATTTTTTCAACACTAAAATAACAATAAAAATGAAAACTCAAAAAAGATCCAGGGCTTTTGAAAAAACATTCCAGGATTAAGAGCCTTAAGCCGCCCCCCCACTCCACCAATGAGTCTCAGGGATGTGTTGACTGAGTGATTGTACAAGTGTGGGTGGATTTTGTTGTTAATGCTTTTTCTTAACTTATTTGTTTTATTGGTCCCTGGAGATACATTCATTTTGCCTGCAGTACTGTTGTATGTAGCTTAATGACAATAAAGGCTTGATTGAATAAATATATCAATCACTTCTTAATTAAATGTCATTAAAACATTTAAGTGGAAATAAATATACAAGTAATTTCATTAATTCATTATTGATCATTTAAACATGTTTTTAGGTAATTAAAGTAAGAATGAATTTAAAGCAAAAAAATATATAATATTTCACAATTTAATAAATTAATTCCATAATTCATGATGTAATGCTTTTTTTCAATCTGCCATTTTTATCAAACTGACATTTAAGATGTTTGATGGATATACTTAATAAATTACTTCTATATATTCGATATATTTCTATCTGTAAATACATCAGACCACATTGTTACTGCAACTGCTAATGGTCTGAAGAAAATCAAAACATTTTAGCAATTTCACATGCAGGTACTCCACACAGAAGATAAAGCTCCAAAACACCATATAGTATGTAAAACTAACTCAGTTGCCCTGTTAAATATTAAATGGACTGTATTTATACAACACTTTTCTGGTCACATGTTGACCACTTCAATGACACATTCACCCCCTATACGGCACTTCTATCGTTAGGCACTTATCATCCATCAAACACATTCACACTCCGATAGACACATTGGGGGGGCAACATGAAGCTGTTTGATGTTTAGACTTGTATGTTTCATGGACAAATGAGGCTACAGTTGTTACTTTATAGTTAGTTTTTGTAAAATATTATTAGTTTATAATTAATATTACTTTAGCTGTATTCTTATAAAGGGAAATAATTGAGATTTAAAGGCACCGGTGGTGTTAATGTGTCTGCATGAGGTTCACACTTTAGATATTATTGCCCTTCACTGTTCAAAGATCTACATCCTGTAGGTTTAAAACAAAAACAATTTTTTTCATATAAGAAAATATTTGTTGACTGTTTCCTGGCGGCGCTGATTTGGGATGTGTTTTTAATATTGGTATGGGAGGCGTGGAGATGGTGAAGCTCAGACAAACATGTGTTACCTCTCTGACAAAATTTTAATTCCGTTGCTGCTCAGACGAACCTGCTCAGTGTGTCATAAGTCCAAGAAAGTGAAGGATTGTGGGGTTTGGAGGTCACGGGGTGAGAGTCATCTCTCAGCAGCTTCTTTATTAACTTGCACACATACACACCACAGGAGCAGGATGAAGATGCACAAGTAAAAAGATCCACAGATTTTACCCCACCAGTCTAACAAAGCATCTACTGTCCTTTTCTTTTGGGAGTGAAAGAAATAGAAAGCACAGATATCTCAGTTGGACAATTAAACATTCAAACACCTCACTTTCAACTCTGACAGTGCTTTGACATCATCTGCTCAGCTCATTCATTTCACCTTGCTCCATTTATGTTTTGAAATCTGGCTGCTTGGACCCCAAACACAAAGTTAATTAAAACCAGCTATCAGTGAGCTGATATTACAGGTGTGCTCTTATTCATTCTGACATGGCAAAAAACATCTCAGAATCTTTTTTATAGCGTTTTTTTTAAACTAAAGAAATAGAAAAATAACATTTTTTTTTTTTTCATATGCAAGTCCCTCCTTCAGGTTATAAAACAGTATTAAACAGAAAATAGAACATGCTTTGATATGCATGCTGGTTGGTTTAAGTGAGAAAGGGAGCCACATATATGTGCATCAATCAGAGTTTGACTTACATCTATAATAAACCCAAAATTGAGCCCTGCAAAGGAACAATTCTGCAGAAAAGTTATGTTCTCTATATAACCAGGTTACGGAGGAAAAGATAATCAGGAAGCACGCTTACATTGAATGTAATCTAGTTACTGTAAATCCTTACATACACGCAGCAGGCTGCTAATTATTCCATCTGTGTGTCAGAAGCTGACTTACTGTAACGATAATGTGCTGCTGTCATTCCTCAACACAGATGTTGAAAGAAAAAAAGCAACCTTAAATCTAACTTGGAGAAAAACTAATCATGCAGCAGCAACAACAGGAAGTCAGTGATGGTTTTCATTAAGGAGGACATCTGACACAAAGGTCAGTTGCTCCTTACACCTTTACTTGTGGATACTTGTGCTGCCATCTTGACCAGAACGCCATTATAGAAGACATTCTTATCTCAACTTGTTAACATTTCTGGGGAAAAAAAGGTCAAATGTCCACCCCATAATATATATATATATATGTTTCTCTGAATCTGCCCAACAGAAGTGAGGAGTTTAACGTTGGCATGTTCATGTTTAACTACATGAACTGGGAATACACAGAGGTAAAAACAGTGAAAGGAAAAAGCAGCTTAGAACATATTGATTTGATTTGGTCGCATTCTGCCAGCTGGACTGTGGATGAAGTCAGATGATGGATATTATATTTACAGTACGTTACACAATGCTCCACCTGTACATCTTTGTGTTAAAGTTAGTCTGAAACATGTGCTGAGGAAATGCAAGCTTATCGTATTCATTGTGTTTTCTGGATGAATCCACACATTATGAATACATGAGGGTGAGGTGGTTAGTCCAGGAAAAGATGAGGTTGCCACCTGAGTCAAACACACTGCTGTTTTTTGTCTTCTCACCGTGCTGCAAGTCTTCCTTTTTCTTCCTAAAAACTAAGTGTGTGTGTGTCAGTGTGTGTGTCTTACCACTGGGGTTGAATTGCATGCAGGATATGGGTTTGTCATGTGCTGGGAAGTGAGCCACCACTCCCTCTCCGTCCGAGTCCTCACTCACCAAGACCTGCAGAGTGCACGCACACACACACACACACACAGTCCGAGTCATTTTCCAAAGATGAGAACATTAAACAGAAAAGTGGGACTTTCCCCTGCTGGAGTTTTCTTCACATTTTAGTTTGGTGTGATATCATCACACCGAGCTGGAAATCTGAATGATCCATTGCCCTCTTGTGGATAATAAGCGAGAGCCTCAAAACCTTCGCGAGCTGCATTAAAAACCAGGAACAATCATGATCTGAGCTGTGCAAGAGGCTGATGTTAAATTCAACGTGTCCAGCAACAGATACAAGAATGAAGACGTTTAGTCTGGCAGTGATGTGGCTTTTCCATTCGGGCCTGACAGAAACTAAAATCTAACATTGATTTCCTCCTGGAAGTTGCAGAGGAAATGAAATTATATTATATTGCTGTATGTTATTATCACTTTACACAACAAGACGCTGCTCTTAAATCTCAGCGAGACATCTGCTGTCAAGGTTTAGAGAAGTGTAAGAGCTCGTGCTGAGGCCAGGAGCGGGGTAAAAACCCGGATCTAACAAGGACAGATTAGAAGTAGGTCAGACAGGAGGCCTTTTTGTGCATATTTGACAGACAACACACACACGGATTTAAATTTGGCTCTGGTGTTGCATTAACCCTTAAACTCCAGGACACTTTCTTTTTTCTGCCACTTTTGGTCAGTCTGTTTTTTTTAATGTAAAAATGCATTTAGTACCTCAACCATTTCAAGCCTTACAGGTTATTAGGTACATTTCTGACCATTTGGGCCTTTTCTTCTCACTTGTTGGTCTTTGGCTGCTTTTGATTGGACATTACTCTCAATTTAAGCTCTCTGATTGATGGGAAGTTTGACAGGAAGTGGCTTCATCATCATTTCCAGGTTGAAGTAGAGGTCTCTTAGCAACATGGTAGTGATAATGGTGAAAATGTGATAAATAATGATGTTATCATGGATCATTCATTGTGGATTTACCATAGAGTCTCTGAATAAACACATTTTGTGGCTGGATTGTAAACCTCCTGGACGGGATATAAATGCCTGGAAAACTTCCGTATATCACTTAAAGGGTAAACTATTCATCACAATTTACCCCACAGAGTTACACACTACTGTTCCTGAGAAACTGGTGATGATATAAGAGCTAGTGCTTGCAG
>JAOXYM010000009.1:2064265-2088279 GCA_028567055.1 Leptatherina wallacei
CATCACAATTTACCCCACAGAGTTACACACTACTGTTCCTGAGAAACTGGTGATGATATAAGAGCTAGTGCTTGCAGATGCCAGCGATCTAGTGGAGCTTTAAGGGTTAATGTCAGGGAAGCTGCTTGAGTATTTAAATGCGAATTAGTCCAAGCAAAGAGGCAGCATCTAACAACTGAAAGAAAAAAGGGGAAAACAGAAAGAAAAGAAGGTTCTGGAGACAGAAAGCAGATCACTTTTATTACAGCGTAGGCAGACACTGTTGTTGTGTGAGGGAATCCTGTTGGAGGCCTCTGAAACTCAGCCTCATACACCAGGGACGCTGCGGCTGTGTGTCATGAAACTGATGGTCCAAATAAGGAATTTCAAAGCCTAGAAGAGATGGGAATGTCTAGGATTCCCACACTGACACGGAACTCACCTTCATCGTATTTCTGACTTTTCTCCATTCCTCCATTCCTCCAGAAATCCCCCCTGTACCCCTCACTCCTCCTCCCTTGCTGAGCCTATTCCATGTTTATGGCCAGTGTACAATTACAGTGTGTCAGCTGGTGACAGAGTGCAGGCCTGCTTCTGAAGACTTAGGTCCGACTTAGAAGACAACACACAAACTAAAGTGTGGATACAGCCTCGGCGGAGTAGACGGTGAGTGTGTATGTGGTCGCTACGTCGCTGAAAAAGTGCACCATGTGAGCTAACACGCCTCATTAAAAACGTGACAGCTTCTACAGAGTGATTAATCACAGTTCGGGCTGGATGGACATTATAAAAGCAGCGAGTATGGGTCCAAACCGAACCAGTAACTGGTGTGCATGGGTGTAGAATTGGCTAGGATCAATCAGGAATCAGTGAGTTATTTAGTCAGGTGACAGAATCAAAGCTGCAGCTCAGAGACGAGGAGGAGGAGGAGATGATGATGGTCAGTTTTAGTCCTCAGAGTCCTCTATATAAATAATAAAAACTTTATCAAAGTCACAACATAACTGATCTTCATATATTTTTAAAAGGCATGTTTGTTTGCTACAGATTCCTGGAATAAAGGATCATAATAATGTTTTTAATGATGATGTAAAGTTTAATATTACCTCTGATAACCTGCTTCACCATTAAATGATGCATTTCACCAATTGTATTTTGCTTTTAATGGCCTGTAAGTTGAATTTTTCAAGTTGATAATGTTTAATTTTCCTCTCTCTAAAGCTCAGCCTTCAGATATTCCTGATATTGGGACATCTCATGGGAGGGAAAGAGAGGCAGTCACAAACAATGGATACTTGGGAATCTGGCTCTTACTTTTAAATTTCAGATTGAAAACCTGGTGAAAAGCGTCTTCTATAGAAGATTTGTTTTTCCCTGGGCAAGTTGGGAAAAGATTGGTTTTAGTCACATTTTTACCGCTCCTTGTTTAGGCTGACATTTGTACATGAATGTCCAAAGTAAATCTGTCATTAAGCTGGATTCTCTGTACCACGGTGCTTTAACTCTAACTCGTGTTAGCTGGCCTTCTCTCTCTCCATGCCACGTTAGAGACACTGGTACATTTTCATTTCCAAAGCCATGGTGGATATTCTTCCTTCAAATGTATGAACTTTCTGCAATGAATCTCGAGTTAAACAACTCATATTTGTTATTTGTTCCACAGGTTGGTAAAGCTACCTGTGGTGAGCCAGACGCCACAACGAATCCTTTAACAAGTCCTTTACCGTTTGTAGCTTCACTCTTATCTTATGTGTGCTTTACTGTTTTTATTACTTGATGTTATTACCTCCACCAAGGCGAGGCGGAGGTTATGTTTTTGCCGGCGTACGTCTGTCTGTTAGCAACAAAACTCAAAAAATAATGGACGGATTTTGATGGAATTTTCAGGAAATCTACGAAATGGTATAAGAAACAACTGACTGGATTTTAGGGGTGATCCAGATCAGCGTCTGGATCCAGGAAATCTTTTTACCCCTAGAACCGCCAACATTCCAATTCCCCACCACAGGGGTCATTTTGACTCCCTGCTGATGCAGCATTAAACAAAAAGATTAAGGTGGCGTTTACAGAGGCCATATTTTTTTCTTTGAAGCTTTATTATCATTTTTTTGGTTGTAGTGACTCGTGCTGCCATCTTGGCTGGAGCACCGTTGTAAAACAGTTCTTTCCTCAGTTGGTTTGCATCCATGCTAAAATAAATCAATAAAAATATCACAAAGTCGATGCAATTGCAGCGACGGATAATAATCACATATGGATTTTTTTTCTTTTTGTAAATGATTACAACCAACAGGATGATGATGTTCAGATTTCCTATTAGCTCAGTGACATGATATTGTACAATAATATCCATCATAAGTACAAATCCCCCCCATGTCCTCCAGGAACCTCTGTGGGACATTTATGTCCCCATCGTCAATATAAACCTACACTCTTGTTGGTGTGGATTCTGCACAGTGTCCATATCTACAGGAAGGAGGACAAAACACTTCAACTGGTTCAACATTAATTCTTAGTGTAAATTCACACATGGAAAAATTGTGATCGAAAAAGCTCTTGCCATCTCTTTATTTATCTCAGTTTAATACAAACATGACTGAATTCCTGTTGCAGGAACATGGTGAGAGGTCATGTGTGAAGTGTGTTCAGAGGTGGAAGTCTCTCAGGTTGCTATGGTAGTGAAACACCTCATCACGGCTCCAGTGATGGATCAAAGTTGCCGTGAGCTCCTTCAATCCCTGGATGCTGCTGAGCTGCTTGAGTTGACACACTTGTGCAACACTGCGTGAAGTTTGGGGTCAGCTCCACCTCACACCACCTACCGGAGGGACGCAAAGTAAACAGAGTGGCCAGGGAGGGAGGGGTTGTGTAAAACTTCCCTGGCTCTATGGAAGCACTGGGAGCGGGAGATGTTCTCCAAGGAGGAGAGAGAGCAACCAATGAGTTTTATTTATGTATCATTTTTCTGCAGAGCAGTCCTTTCTGCTGTCATCCCACACAGTTAATGCAGACAGTACGTAACAAGAGAAACAGTAGAGGAAGTCATCAACAGCTTCTCCTTCAGCTCCTCTTTATGGAGCAGGCAAGAAGTCCAAACCACCACCAGGGTGTTAGATGACCAGGACAGGACTGACTTTCTCCAGAGTCCGTGTTGATCTAAAGATCCACTGTGTCTCCTGAAGTTGATCATTTAGTTAGTTCTGAGTGATGTATAAAAGAACAGACTCTTCACAGAGAATCCACACCACCATCACCACAGTGGCAGCAGCAACTCTGAACAGGAAGTGAAGTAGCTCTAAACAGGAAGTGAAGCAGCAGACTTTCATCCTCAGTCCAGCGATGACCATCCAGAGAACAGTGCAGCAGGTGATGAGCTTCTAGCGGAGCGTGGGGTGGATATAAAGGACAGTTTATGTGAGAACAGGTGAGGTTATTAATCAGTATTTCTGCATCGTAATGACGACTCGCGTCTCCTGTCAGCTCGTCCTGATGACAACACCTCTCATGGAAACAGTAGCAAGTTCCTCCCAAGATGGCGGACAAAGGTGATGTCCTTTAAACAGAATCATCACCTCCATTAGAACGACAATGGTGGCATCAAGAGAACAGCTTTGGCGGGACTCTGGTACTGGGGCGGTGAGACGTTAGAGGTGTACAGGCCATGCAGAAGCAGACTCAGCACATGGACATGTGGAGCTGGAGCTCAGTGTGAGGTTGGAGGAGATGTTTGTGGATGGTTAATAAGTCTTTAATCCCAGCAGGGATGGAGGGGAGAAGTGCAAATCATGCTGGCCATGTTAATATGTTTGGGATGATTGTGTTTATAATCCTCAGGTAGGTCCCAGCACTGTGCGAGGATACTGGCATATTTACACAAAATTCCAAGTTGGGAACCAATTCTGAGGTAACCTAAAAAAAAGGGCCCATTTCTCTCCCATCACAACAAAAATCAAGTTTAGGTTTGATGTTTTAGAGCTGAAATGGCTTCATTATTTATTCATTTTACAGATTTCTGAAACAATTTTTTGAATAAATGCCTAAAAAACAACAATAAAAAGGATTGAATAAATTCAATCCTTAAATCCAAAAATGAAACATTTCCCTGAAATCCTTTACAAACATCCTGCATTTAAAAATCAGAAACAGCTTAGATTGGACTTACACTCAACTTCACACACTGAACAAATGATATCCAAACAGGTGATAAAATCTAACAGTAATGTGTTTATATAATCATGTGGTGACCAACGTGTGCTCGCTGGAAATGGTTTGATTTAATTAGACCAGTTTAAACTGCTTATGTATGAGTTATTAAATAAGGAGATAAATCAGATTTGATCCCCACACCTCACCAATAAAACCTACAATCTAACATTACACAAATCTAACTGGATAATAGAGTATATTCTGGTCTACCGAGCACAGCCGTGGTTTCTCATTCATTAACCCTTAAAACTCAACGACATTTTTTGCTATTTTTGCCCCACCTGGTTTTTTTCCTTTTAACATAAACCTTTATGTAGAAGCTGAAGCCTTTTAATCCCAGTCACCATGGCGACATGACGTTTCCAGGACAACCTCAGTTATCAGATTATGAGGCTAAAATTATGTAAAATGAATGTATTAATAGATATAGCAGCATAAAGGCCAACCAGAAGAAGAAAACAGAATTTATTACTAACAGTACTTTGTAGAAATAACACACAGATCAACAGTGACCAAGACTTTTATCATCCCATCATCATTCTCTCAAGTCTTGGCTTTCAAGAGAAAAACCATAGAGGAACATTATTTTACTTCTTTTCAGACACACACAGAATCTTCAGCTCACTTGTTGATCTTTGGCTGCTCCTGATTGGACATTACCCTCGAATTCAGCTCTCTGATTGGTGGAAAGTTTGACAGGAAGTGGCTTCATCATCATTTCCAAGTCTAAGTATAGGTATCTTACCAACATAGTAATGATAGTGATAAAAATGTGATAAATAATGATGTTATCATGGATCATCATGGTGGATTTACCATATAGAGTCTCTGAGTAAACACTACATGTTGTGGCTGGATTGTAAACCTCCTGGACGGGATATATAGTAAATGTCTGGAAAATCTGTAGATCACCGAAAGGGTAAGCTATCCATCACAGAGTTAGACACTGCCGTTCCTGAGACACTGGAGATGATAGCAGTGATAGCGCTCGGGGGAGATCTGGTGGAGTTTTAAGGGTTAAAGAGTTTTTATGGAAATGTGTTGCAAGCCTCTGTGTTTTCTGAAAGCTAATGTCTAACAGGAGGATTTGAACTGACCTGTCCTTCTCCGACACTGTTTGTGTCGATGATGGTGACCACCCCGGGGTTATGGGGGCTGCGGCGGCTCGCGCTGAGAGGTGTACCCTCCTCATCTGGAGTGGCTGCTGGCAAAGTGCCTGCCAGCTGGGTGACAACTTTCCCCACCATCGTTAGGCCGGTTTTTAAAGTCTGGGAGGACAAAGACAAAAGATTAGAAGTGATTCTGATATTAGACGATATGGAGGGCTGAAACTGAAATCAAAGCGTGTGTATGTGTTCTCTTGATAAGTTGTAGTGCTGATTATTTGCAGCATCAGGAGACAGCAGCAGATGTGTGAGGCTCCTCTGTGTCAGCTTAAGGCCCAGCCGGGGTGTCTGGCTCAAACACACCTCTGTGGCTCGATTGAGGAAAATGGATAGTGCTGCTTAAGTGGAGTCTATATCACCTACTACACTGTCTTAGTCTAATGGAGTCCAATGTGTGTGACTGAGTGTCTGTGTGTGCGTGAGCGCCAAAGGGGCCCTGGAGAGCCTAATCAAGCATTCAGACTGGGCGGCCCTGTCAATACAGCGTGGCGCCTTGCGTTTGTTAGGTCTGAGGATCACCTACTGTCTCTCTTTGCCACTTGGCCAGGCACACTAACAGTGTCTGCTGCTTGTGTGTGTGTGTGTGTGTGTGTGTGTGTGTTAAATGCAAGAAAAGCCATCAATTATTAAGCAAGGCGTTTGGCCCCTAATTGATCAACACTAATGTGTTTTCTAATCACTGCAGTTGTGGAGTTCTTCGTGGTAGTCCAAACAGGGACTATTGATTTGCTCTACAGGCAGATCATGTCTGATCGTTGACAGAAACACACACACAGGCGCGTGGTTACAGCCTGATGTCGCCATCCAAGCAAATTCCAATCTAATTTATGTGAAAGGTCTTTCTCAGCCGTACGCTCCGAAGTCATCGGCAGCAGGCCTGATGTGATACGCAGATTTCCTGAACATCTGTTCAGTTCTTCCACTCTCACTTTAATCTTTCTTATAAACAAAAGCCATTACACTTTAATGCTGCCCCCCCCTCCGCCCCTCCCTCTTCCCCCATCCCCTTCATGTCTCTGGACATCAGCACTAAGAGCCAGCGTGTCGCGCCACAAGCCAGAATGAGATACCTTGTCATCCATATTGAGATATATAGTCCTAAATGAGAAGCGGGTGCACTAGCAGACTGCCTGTCTTCATATCAATACCCCCCCCCCCCCTTCCTCACCACTGTCCACTGCTAACCTCCTGGTGACACAGCTCTTTTTTTTCTTAATGATACTTCTTACACACTAGCTGTTAGACTCACTCTTTATAAATCAGAGCAGAAGCAGGAGGAGGCTAGTTAGCACGTGTTGGCCGAAGACTAAATCAACACACAATGATTTTCACCTGGTATCAAAGCAGATTTTTGGCTGTTAGTGAGTCATCTCAGAGACACTCCCCTGTGGAGCGGCTCTGTGATGAAGTGTCTCATAAGCTCGGCCCCGGTCGGCCGGCCGGGCCAGGTGGATCCGATGTCAGTGGATTTACAGATGGGGTCTACAGAGCTGGAAATATTGGATTATCTGCTGGTTTATTTGAGTAAAGGCTCGGGACTGATTACAGCAACAACATGAGGACAACACGTCTCCATAGTGCAGCGCTAAAAACATAAAAAGGCCGATTTCCAGTCAATCTTAACTGGTTTACCAAACAAAAATAAGACGTGTCTGTAACTGGAGACAGAGGACGGCTCTACTGGTTATCCTGGGAAGCTCTTTGGTAAAGTTTGAAATGTTCTGGGGAAATAAAGGAGATTTGATCTGATGTGACTTGGACAAACACATTCCCAGGAACATTCCCGGTTTCATTGTGGAGGGGGAATGAATGCCAGCATCCCACCCGGATGGTATAATCCAGCTCAGTGATGGGTGGGAAGGTCAGGATGATGGTGTGGAAGCACAGAGCAGGGATGAGGCAGGAGACAAGCGGACGTAAGAAATCATATTTAATGGAACTAAGTGTGCTGGCACAGCAGGATAAACCGGTACATGGATAAGCTAAAAATAACCAAACAGACTCAGGAAGACTCTAGCTTAAAAGACTAGAGACAAGGAAAGACTACGCACATGGCAACGAACTACAGGAACCAAGGGGTTTATAACACTGAGACAAGATGAGGAGCAGGAGGTCTAATCCGCCAACAGGAACCAGGTGAACAGGAAGCAACTAAATAAAACAAGACAACATGGACGTAAATGAATAAAACACTTACAAAGCAACATCACTGACTAAGTACAGAAATCTAAAACACTTAAACCAAAAACAAAGCCAATGCTCATGGATCATGACTGGGACATGTCCAACCTGTCTCCTAAAACCCACCGAGATCCTCAACAGACCAGTTAGTCTGACTCTGGAACACTGGTCCAGATCTGAGATCTGACCAATCAGATTATCTCTCTGAAGACCAGCTCAGAGTCTGAAACATCCCGATGACACCACATCAGACAGGAGGAGTCCTCACCCGTCTGTCTCAGGTGCTTTTAAATAAACACGATTACTGATCCAGTAAATAAAGTCTCCATGTGAAAGCTGAGGTTGCCGACAGCAACAGAGACATTTCTGCTTCCTCTGTTCTACCAGAACTCAGATTATATCTACACACATTCCTGAGAAGAAGAAGAAGCAGCTGGTAGAAATGTTCTGTGTAAACAGGGTTTATAAATGAGACAACTCTTCTTTTCTTTGTGTTAGTTGGAGAAGAAAAGTCTGAATAAACTTCTACAAGTCTGATCTGGGTCTGACTTGTTTAGATGGTCGTCCAGGAACTGATCATGGCATCATCCCCATGATGCAGGCCTCCAGAGAGGAGCGCTTTCAGGGAACACTCAGAGGTCAGATGGTACATTCCCTGTTTTCATAAAGTCAGAATTTAATAAATACATGTGTATTTAGACAGGCCATGCCACCCAAGATGTCCCAGATAAAGGTAGCAGAGTGTGTGGAGGTTTTTTCCCCATCAACTTTATCTTTAACTGTTCCAGTCACTTACCATGAAAACAAATAATCATATGCATTTGGCATTATGATTCATGAGAACTTTAGTAGACCGTCAGATATTTCCGCCGGTCACAAGCTGGAAACCTTTCTGGAAAGACTCAAACCAGCAACCTTCTTGTTGGATCGGTACTGACCACCCCCCCACCCTGCCGTATATTTTACAGGAAGACGCAGACGTGATTTGACAAATGGAAAAGTTTGTTTCTCGTCACTTACTTTGGCAGCATTGATCACGGTGGCCGTGTAAGACTGTGCGTTGTCACCACAAGCTCCTCCACGAGACTGGTGACATCTTATCAGCTGCAACACACACACACAAAGGTTTACACACAAACATGCACACGCATACACACACAAAGAATCTGAAGAAACGATCTCAGATTCAGACGTTAGAAAGGCTCCACTCTCAAGTCTTTTTTTTTTTTTTAAAGGAAATTGGTTTTGCTTTGAAAAAAAAAAGCAGCCAATCTGCAGTGATTTAATTTCAAATACAATATAAGTGGAATAGCTCTGTCTCTATATTACTCTTGCTGTTCAAAAAGCTAGATTTGGTCATTTCTGGAAATCCTGAGGCAGTCACACAAACAGCAGTCCCATCTGTCAATTACTTGAGTGGGCCAGCTAGAAAAAACACGCTCATGCATTAAATGTATTGCAGAACATTCTGCTTTTTGTAAATACTTAACAATCCCATTAAACAGAAAATGCCTGTGCATCTGTTGATTTTCAAAATGCTATCATCTTTAGTGGACTCTTCTTGGAATGAGTTGTTTATCCAGACAGATTAAAGAAGCAGAAAATAGATAAAAATGCTTTTTTTTTTTAGGGTAAATATGTCGCTTCTCTCAGATAAGGCACTTCTGTGCAAGATAAATGTGTGTGCGTGTCTGTTTGGTGTGTGTGTGTGGACCACCTTGTTCTCAGCGTAGGCCAGCCAACGGCTTCCCAGAGCGATGGGATTGAGGCAAGGACCGGGGCAGGGATAGCAGCCTGACAAGACACAAAGATGATGGAAAAATATGGATGGAATATAAATCTAAACGTGGATAAACATTCATTCACATTTTGGTAAATAACTTTGTGATCAAAAGTACCACAAGAGAGAAAGTCTTTGTTTTTTTTGTGGGGAGTGTCTAACTATCTTCAACCATTAATGTGTTTGTGGGGAGCCTCTTGTTTTTCGGAAGATAAATGGGAGTTTAATGGGGGTGACGTATCCGTTCATGTGTAATACCTAATGGAGACGGTGGTACCCGATAAACTGACCAAAGCAATAATCCCTACGGGGATGCAAACACACAAGCACACGTTCCTGCAAAAGTAAACAGTATTTCATCATTTATGACAAATAAATCCCCATCTCCACAGACGGATTGTTGCTAGAATTCACAGCCACAGTGAACGGGACACCGATCGGCATCCAACAACAGGCCAACAGCAGCTTGTAAACAGTCTGGAGAAATTATTTTCTCATAAATATCAGTGATGGTCCGTCTGCTTCCCGTAGATCAACCCAGTGCTGATCCAACCGGGACAACTCAGAACACGGATGTTCATCTCACACATGCAAACACACTTAGAGAGGTGTGGGAGAAATGGCTCCTCACAATAATTTAGTGCTCAGGGAGCAAATGAGGTGGAGGCAGACAGTAATCTAGTGTTCTCTGCTGGGGGAAGGGGGGAGAGGGGGTGTTGAGGTTAGCCACAAGGGCTGCCGGTAATGCCAAAGAAGCCGTATGTGCCTTTCCAAGGCCGAAGGGAGCCCAGGCGGTGAAATAACATGTGTTTGAGGTCCTGGGTGGAGAACAGAGAGAGGAGAGAGTTTAACCATCTGAATTATCTACGAAACCTTGATGAAGGTAGAAACAGCTGATCCGGCTTTTCTGACTGCCCTTGTTTAAATGTTTAGTTTTTAAAATCCAATGAATCCTTTTTGATAGAAAAGTGCAATAAAAGAGGATGTTTCATTTTGTCCACCACTTTGAGAAAAGCAACCAGCAGTTCTTGTTCTAATCTGTAAAAAACGGCCGTAGTTTTATTGATTAGCTTTGTAAACCACCAAGTCAACTAAATCCTATCTTTTAATGGGGCTGCACATGACGGCCAATATGAAAAACAGCTGGTGACACAAAGAGACACTGGAGAAAATGGATCATTTAAAACCCTTAAATAGAGAAAAATACACAAAAGCAATCATCAACAAACGATGAAAGGGCGGCAGTGTCCAGACACGTCACTAAATATTGTTTTAATTATGACTTTTTAAAAATAATTTTCCTTCTTTCATTTAATCAACAATCGATCTCAAGAGTCTCCAATCATCCGTCTCCAAATGTGAGGACTGTATCTCGGCTAAAGGCCAGTATTACAAGTCTTATCCAACGAGTCCTGGAGCAGTCGGACCGTGTCCACCACAACTCTGAGACAAATCTGTGAGGACCAACATGTGCAGCAAGAATGAAAATATCTATTTAAAAAGGTCCGATATGTACGGGAAGCAAACACAACTAAAAGGTTTAAAAGGTCAAAGTAGTGACAACAATTAGTCTGATTATAAGAAATAAGTTCTGTAATAAGTGCCTCTGTTGGGTGGAATTAAGTCATCAAAGCAGCCGAAGACAATCTGCTGCAAACACATAGAAGGTGCCAAGCACGTTCACGGTGTCCGAGCCAAAAGCCCACAGACTGTTTCACACAGCACAGCCTCTAAACATGGGCAGAAAACACTAAGTGCTTATAAAAACATGAAATATGCATCATTACATCTGAGGAGAAGAGGCCAACACGCAGTGACAGAATGGCTTATCCAAAGCAGATCCCTGAACATCACAGGGCACTTTGTTTACCGCTTTTATGGAGCAAACAGGCCAAACAACGTTATGAAAAGGAGGCCCCTACATTCAGAAACGATTAATAACTATTGAGCATGTTTGGTTTCCTGTTGCCCAGACGCTGATAGGGAAGGCAGGCAGACAACGAGGAGACACATTAAAGCCAGCCAGTAAGGTCAGTTTACTCCAGTCAATGACTTAAGTGGACAGCAATGGTCTTGTAATACAGTCTGGTCTTTCTTTCACAGCCTCCTGCAGCAGATATCCAACGACCAGCGAGGAGGATGCATGTAAACACTTTTACTCTGAGGCCTAAAGTTGTGTTTAGATAAAAGCAGCTCACTCACAATGCAGAGCTTCAGTCAATCCTACCACAGCCCCATGTAAATGTTTCGGCACATATGGGTCACAGTGAAGGCTTTATGAGTTAAAAGATGGGTTTTCCAGAAGATTACATGTCTGGAACCAGCTAGGTGTCCTCCCTTTGTTGTGGTGGCCTGGTATTTTCAGTAAAGCTTTTCATATTTAGCTTTTTACGTAAACATTTACAGCTATTGAGCTGAATTTATTCCTCTCTCTACCACTGAAATATTCCCAGGCTTTAACACAACCTCAAACTAAAGGTGAAACCCCCCATGTTAAAAGATGGACATTTTCTCTCCAAGGTTTTGCTCACTGTGACTACAATGTCCAGTTTTAATCACAAGCCGTGCAATGATGCTGTATCTTTTGTTGAGGACAAAGGAACATTTTCTCCCATTCTGGCCTTTTCTAAGTGTTTTCCTAGGAGTACCACAGACAGTTTCATCTGGAGGTTTTCTTGGGTTTCCTGACCTCTACCTGATCTGTTACCTCAACATCCACTAAGATTAGATTCTAGAGAAATAATCAGCCTGAAATTAATGGCATCGTCTGTTAGCTTCCTCCAGCTTTTTTTTTTTTTAGCATTAATTATGACAATTTTCAGAGTCCTAGGTAGTTGCTTCCAGCAGTCATTTTTAATACAAAAGTCTAAAAATGTTCAAAATTGTATCCATTTTTTTATTATTTAGTGATCATATCGGCTGACTTACAGCCAGTAACATGAATATTTGCAATAAATCTTCCTTTTAATGATCTTAGTTAGTTTCCCACATCTCTTTTATACTCTGTTGATGCGTTTTGCTTCATCTGGAGGTCTTTGTGACAAAAAACGTCCACTTACACAAAACTGCTATAAAATCATCAAACATCAATATCTGTTTATTTTCATAAAACACTTAAACAACTTCAGACCTGCTGAAAACTACAAAACATTGATCACTTTTAGGATTTTAACCCTTTAAATGCCAGTTTCATTATTTCAATGAATAATTATTCTTAAAAAAACACACAAAATATAAATTATTTTCCTTATAATAAAACATCAAGGGGATGGGTCTTTGTTGGTGATTTGAGTCTTGAATATGTCAAAGATTAGCAGCTAAATTAATCTTATGTAATCAATATTTTCTATGTAGTATCAGAAACTCACTCTGGGAACCTTCATGGCCAAAAATGTCCCATTGAATTCCATTAAAACTACATATTTTAATCTAACATTCATTCCAGTTTAAAACCATTCCTTCTTAAATGTCAAGATTTCCTTTTGAGGGAAAGTGGTGATATTTGACATTTCTACTGGATTCCACAAGATTCAACTGTTTCTTCGTTGTATTTATTATACAGCAAATAATTATATTTTTGTGGGGTTTTTTTTGCAATAAATAATACAATAATTCAAATAATTTTAGTGGCATTTAAAGGGTTAAAACCCTAAAAATTATGAATGGTCAGT
This sequence comes from Leptatherina wallacei, assembly GCA_028567055.1. Taxonomy (NCBI): domain Eukaryota; kingdom Metazoa; phylum Chordata; class Actinopteri; order Atheriniformes; family Atherinidae; genus Leptatherina; species Leptatherina wallacei. The sequence goes on from JAOXYM010000009.1 coordinate 2,077,249, forward strand.
AGCTTTGAGCTGGTCTGAAGTTGGTTAAAGGGGGGTATCATGTCATTTTCAGGCACAAAGAACCTTTTTATAGCACTATCAAATAACCGTGTTACCTTCAGTTGTTTTGCAAATGCTGTATATAGAAAAAAAACAACTCAAAAGAAATTCAACTTGTCTGTATATGAAGCCTTGAAAATTTGCCTCTGTGTCTTCTCCAACCCTTTCTGACACACCCCCTTCAGCACCTTGCTGCAGCTGAGAGTGGGAAGGGGGGAAGGGGGGGAGTAAGGAGTGCTCTGCTGGAGCTGAGCTCGGCAACAGAGGGGGAGGAGCTTTGCAGAATAGGAGGTGCTATGCAGTAGCAGCCGTTGTTGCTCCCCTCGGTGGCTTCCACTGGAAATTCAGGGATTTCTCAAATATGCATGAATGAGTGAAAGCAACCTGCGGGGCATGTTGTTGGGGAGGGAATGACATGATAAAGTGATAAAAGGCTAAAAAAAAGAAGACAATTTTGCATGTTATCCCCCCTTTAAATTTATTTATCTATATTTATGGTGGAAAAAAGCAGAAAAAAACAAACATTGATGATGATTTTATAGCAGCTATTTTTTGTGCGTGGACATTTTCGGACACCAAAGAGGTGTCCAGAGGGAGGAGGGCACAGGGCTTGATTTCATTCTAATTTAGTTTAAGAAGAAATTGTTTGATACATATGTAGTTAGAGAGCATTTCTTTACAAAATGATTTAAAAGAATGAGTCAAAAATGCTTACTTGTAACAAAGAATTTCTTGGTGAAGGTGCAGCTGTCAAATGCTGCAATTTTCTCCTGCAGGCTCACCACTAGAATGCTGTGGGATGGAGAAAACAACAGAAACATGATGAAAAGAGACATGCACTTCATCAGAAAATTTACTTTTTTAGTTCAACCTACTGTTTGTTGCAGTGGAGGTCATAGATTGGCGTCTTGAACTGGATAGATTTAACCATTTCGCCTGTCCGTAAAGAGTACAGGTCAGCGCAGCAGTATGCAGGGCTTGTCCTGGAAACAAAAAGACAAAATGCATGCTTTCTTAAGTGCACAGTAATAAAGTCAGGGCATCGGGGCAGAACAAATAAAAGTTCATGTGTTAAGACTTCATTTTCTTAGAGGATTAATATAACCTGAATGTTAATGTATGTGCCAACATCTACAATTAGTTGAAGTTTAAAATATGTCATATGTGATCCAGTAAAAAGCATGCTGGCCTAAAAAAGGAGTAATTAAAGCCTAATTTTACATTTGATGCACATTCACTGTGGTTACACAAACACACTTAAAGTGTAAAAATGCCCTGAATACAGTATTTATTTCCACCATGTCCCACTGGCCTACATGTTCTGCAGAGTGAGAGGGAGAGACATGGAGCAGAGGAGGAAATGCTTTGTCATGAAGCACATTTAGGAGAGGCCCTTCTCTCATCACAGCAAAGTCATGGGTTGTATGAGCAAGCTTCTCCACCAGCAGGCAAAAGAAAAGTTCAGACATAAATCTTAATCAAGACAGCCCCCCCCACACACACACACACACACACACACACACACACAAACACCCCCGCTGCTGCCCATCCATCCTCTGTGTTCCTTGCCTTACTCTGTGAGGAAGGCTGCTGTTGGTATTCTATACTTTTTTTTACCCCTGGTGAGCGGCGTGGTGCCGTGTTGGCTGAGGACACGGGGGTGAAATGTAGTGTTAGTTTTGTTTTTTGAGCCATGGCATTAAATGCTTTCAACAGTCCATTTAGCCTGTGAGCACGCTGCATGGAGCTATACACATCATCAGTCAGAGCAGGGACACTTTTCAGACACATGGAAGGAAACAGTCAGATCTTAAAATTACAGTGGATGTTGGAGCTCTGCTTAGATTGTTTTGACTAATTAATAAATGAGGACCACCCTCGTCCACCCAGCACACTGTACTAAAGTACATTTCACCAGTGGACAGCTACTAACGAGTCACAGAGGAAAATTGGACATTATTTAAAAAAAGAACTCATAATGGGAAAACTTTCATCCTTTACAAGATTACAGATGATCTCAGCCCAGCCTCACATCCTGATCCACTGACTATTCCCGTCCCTTCCACACCGTTACACATACTCGGCTTTTTTATTTTAAAGCGAGGAAAGTCAAGATTCAACAGCTTTCAGAATATGCATGAGGCATATCTATAAAGCTGGATTTATATGACAGATTCAGAAAAATAACAGCTCTGTGGCGATACACTAATGCTAATCATGCAAACAGAAAGAAACTAACACACTGAAAACCTATTTATTTAGTTCTTCACCATTTTATATTAATATATAACAATTAGCGCCAATCACAAAGTACTGGAGGAGCTGGAAATATCTCCGGCTTGGCTAGATTAGCAGTAAGGAGACAATCAGTCATTAGGGTTTATTCTCAAAGTGACTGGACGAAGCGCTTGTTTCCACTTTCTTCTAAAAACCAAAATGTCTGATTCTAATTGGATGAGGAAAATATGGATATCCAAAGATGATAAAGTCAGACTGTACTAACCTGGTTATCATTACTGAGTAGTTGAATATTTTAGTTGTTTTTTGTGATCTGGTGTTTCATATTATTCTCTAGATCTTGAATCAAATCGAATAAAATCGGATCACAGCAGAATTTGTGATAATGACAAGCATCAAATGGTTATCCATTGAATGGAGATATTGTATCGTTATCAAACCTGTGATTAAGACCCTGAGCCTCTGCAGAGGGTTATGGTTATATAATAGCTTCCAGCCCGAGGAAGTGAGCAATATTCAATCAGAGAAACTAACAAGATTTGACTCCAGTGTTTTATGCACTGAAACCATTAGTATGTTCAAGAAAGGAAGATTCACACACAAAAGTCTTCAGAATAATAATAATAAATAAAAACCTGAGCCAACACAAAGACAAGATAATTTAGATCAGAGACTTTAGTTTGACATATAATCATTCTAACATGAAACAGAAACACAGACAGAATGAAATAAAAAGTTGTATGTTTCTGTCTCGCTGACCAGTAGCTGAGCAACATTGCGACAAATAAGCTCTGAAAACTCCAAACCAATATTTGGATATTTTTGGTCCAGCTGATTTTTTTTTTATATATATAAAACTGCCTGTAGAAATTGAAGCCTTTTAATCCCAGTCTCCATGGCAACTTAATGTTTTCAGGACAGCCTCAGTTGTCAGATTATGAGGCTAAAATTATGTAAAATGAATGCATCAATACATATAGCACCATAAAGGCCCACAAGAACAAGACAACACAAATTATTACTAGCAGTACTTTGTAGAAATAACACACAGATCAACAGTGACCAAGCCTTTTCTCATCCCAACATCATTCTCTCAAGTCTCATGTTGACATGGAAATAGTAATTCCAAATTGAGGTTTACATGGAAAACTTGTTTATTAAGACCTGGGGGTTGGAAAGGTTCTGATTGGACAAGGGGCGGACATAAAGTATTTACGTCTACAGGAAGAAAACAAACTCTACTTCATGCTTCTTTTCTTTTCAGCTACAACATGGAAGATCACAGAATAAGAACCATTTTCACTTTGATTTGGATTGTAGTTGTGAAGCAGCACTGAAATAAATCTACAGCAGAATGAATGCATACATGATGGAGGAATTCAATTTACCCCACAGAGTTACACACTACCATTCCTGAGACACTGATGACAATATAAGCGATAGCGTTCAGGGGCGCTGGAAATCTAACAGTTTTAAGGATTAAAAGAATTTGATACATTGAAAAAAAAATTGTCCTATAGCTTCATAGATCACTGTGTGTCTGTGATACAGCCTGAATGTGAACTTGAATGTGCCCTCCCTCTGCTCCCTGTGAATACTTTTGGAAGAAGATAAAAAATGTCTCTGCCTATCCATTGTGATTCGTTTTCCTTCCGTTTCGATGGTTAACATCTCCGGCAACATTTCAAAGATCCTCACTCATGACGAGCATCACCAATCAAGAGTACAGGTATTAAGATTAATGCAAAAATTGCACCCAACGGTAATTTACTTTCAGGCGGCTGCATCATTGATTTCAGCATTATCAGAGTCAGATCAATCCAATTCAAAGCTATATCCCGAAAAATGGGGCTCTCACATTGATTCAAAGGGACAATGATAACCAGCTGTTATAGAATCAAAATGGCACAGGGTTCAATTGTTTTGCTTTTGCAGTATTTTAACAAATGACCCAGTTCTAATGGAGGCAATGCGGGGTCAGATGTAATAAGATTTCCTCATGCCGGGGACGTCGAGGCGTAGGTTGAAAGCAAGGCTAAATCACAATTATCATTATGGATCATGGCGGGATGTCAGTCCTTGCACATGTTAAGGTGACGCCGAGCACCACTGCCCAGCTCAGTAACAGGACTATTATGATGGCCCTATTAGATCAATGTGTCAATTACTATTACTCAAACTGGCCCTTGGGTCTGAAAGGATGCACAATGAGGAAGATGGCAGAAAGGAGGCAAGGCTCATTTACTTCCTTTGATAGGATGTGAAGCCACTCCAGGAATTAAAGAGAAAATAGAGTGGCCCGCCAGATACAGAACATATAAAATACAAAATGACAAGCCAACAGTTAGAGATGGGAAACAAGACACTTCACTGAAGTTAGTTCTTACAGGATATAATGTCAGAAAAACAGCACAACTAACTGAAAAAGCTGCTCTGGAAACATCTGATAGGGCTGAGTATCACCATTGATTCAAATTAAATTTTAATTCAGACGATTCCGTTTCCTTTGCACTGGTCTTGTTTCAGTACTGATACAGTGGGGTTTTCAGTTGTAATATCACAATGCAATATTATCATTTTTTGCTTGGATATGAAGGAGAAGAGCCAAAAGCTCACGTTGCTACTCCATACACACAAGTTAACATTTGTACATTAAAGAGAGAAAGTTCATGCTGGTGCTGTTTGGTCCACTTTAAACTAACCCTGGTCCACTTCCACAGATAATGCTGTCCATTTGAAGCAGTGTGAACACTCATTTTCACTCTGATGTGGACCAAAGCAGCAGACTCTGGTCTGCGTGAAAGCCGGGGGTCTCGGTTCAAACGGACTATCCAGTGGACCAAAAAGGAAGTGATGAATGCCAACTAAAGGAAAGCATCAAGAAGAAAAAGGAAGTGATGTAGTGTATCGTTAGGGTACGAGGAAAACCAAAGCCAACAGTGTGTTTGCAGAAGCCGATGACACAACAACGGAAAATGTCTAAAGGACGGACATGAAGCAATGAAAATAAGCATCGTGTGGCTCCATTGTTTACCAGTTGAAGGAGCCGGTGGAAGTGGAAAGATTTCCTCTTTTTCGGTCCCGGCCAATCAAGGCGCCTGGTTTTCTTCTTTTTCCTATTTTTTCATTATTGATCAGTGGTTGTTTTGGGGAGTATCGCCCCTTAGCAAGCAGTTGTTTTAACTGTTACGTTGTTCAGGCGGTTTGGTCCACTAAGCACAGTTTAAAAACAAATCAAAACCAAAGGAAGGTGTGAAATCTTTCAAGAACAGAGTCCCCCGGACTATCCTGGTGTGAAAACCCCCTCATTCTCACCTTAGTGTGGACCAAAGACCTGAACTCTGGTCCTCACTGGGGGTCTCCTGGTTGGGTTCTCTTCCAGTGTGAAAGCAAACGGAGCATCCAGTGAAGCAGAGACAGGAAGTGATGTAGATCAACATGGTGGATATCTGGCTGCCTCTCCTGATGCTCATACTGGACACATTCACTGTTGCCAACTCCTCAGTAAGAAAAGTAGCTATTGGCTGTCCAAAAAGTCTTTACAAATGACATCATCATCCAATCTGCAAAATCAGCCTGGTGTAAATGATGCTACAGCGGAGAGGAATAATGTAGGAGAAAAAAAGTGATTAAAACAAACCCTAACTATGTTTAAAACAGCAAAAAAACAAACCAAAAAACAAACATTTCTTCTGTCAATATTTTATTTGTTTTTAGTTTAGTTTTTTATTAATTAACAGTCTACAACATGTTACAGTACTTTTAACCTTTTGGTTGTTTTTGTCCACTCTTCATTAAGTAAGGATTAAAAACTAGGACCCCTGCATTATACGGTTTTAATACCAGACGCGGAGTCTTGAATTACATTAAATGTACGCTAAGTACATTAAAACCGTATAATGCACGGGTCAGAGTTGTTTAATCCACTTGTGCCATGGTCCCACACAGTAAACATTTCATAAAAAAATGATTATTTTTTCTACCAAACTTGCTAAATACGCTGAAGTATAGGAACTATTTTATGTTGGCCTCGATGTCCTTTTTATGCTAAACAACCGTTCCATGCTACAGTGTGATTCTGCTTCACCTGTCAAAAGCCAGCTGATCTGAACCAGTTAATGAACGCGTTGCTATGGTGACGCCCATAACGGAGTGATATAACTGTGATATAACTTGCCGAATCACGTGTGCGTATATATACGAAAATAATGCACGCCTGTTGGCATTCGAATTCTCACTGACCGTGGTATAATAGGCATTAATATCTGATGGTGTGATCAGCCAGTGGTAGTTCTGCCTGTCAGTCATTCCCAGTCTGGGCATGGAGCATAGGTGAACGTCTCCAGCTCTGACTGCAGCTCGGAGCTGGGAGTGCTGCTGCGTGAGGACAGAGCCTTGTGAGCACAGCAGAAATAAACATTTTCACAGCCTGGTACAAAAACATTTTAGGTTTAACAAGTCAAGTTTAATTTCGTGACAACTGTGGGGGGAGTGAATATATTTATAACTCTGTCTACTGGACATTTACTGGGATCGCTTCAGGAGTGGCTGTTGCACTACTTTTTCTTCCCTTCTGAGCTGAACGTTTTACCCTGGAAACAAGGAAACATAGAAACATGGAGAGACCTGGAAATCTTGACCGTACACACATTTCAGATTACCGTTTTGCTTTTTTTTTTGTTTCCAGACTAAAATATATCCAAATAAGTGACATGCTATATTAGCAAAGGAAGTTCATTCCCCATCAGACTTGTCAGAGCAGGTGTAGCAATAGTAACGCTGCATCTGAACTAAAATCTCAGAGCAAAAGGTAAATCATATATAATTATTTATAAATATGAGTTCAGCAGAAGACCACACCGGGTGTCCCTCCTGTCAGCTAAGAACAGGAAACTGAGGCTACGATTCACACAGACTCACCAGAACTGGACAATAGTAGATAGAAAAATGTTGTCTGGTCTGATGAGTCTCCATTTCAGCTCCACATGCAGATGATAGACTCAGAATTTGGTAGAAACCTCATGAAAGCATGGATCAACGCTTCAGGCTGTTGCCAGTCTAATAATGGGGGAGAAATGTTCTTTGTCCACTTAGTACCAACATGACATGGTTTAACCAGCACAGCCTACCTGATATTGTTGCTGACCATGTCCATCCCTTTATGAGCACAGTGGAACATCTTCTGATGGCTACTTCCAGCAGGATAATGCACCATGTCACAAAGCTCAGATAAGTAAGTAAAGTAAGTAAATGCTTATTTATATAGCAACTTTCAAGATAAAAAAAAATATCACAAAGTGCTACACAAAACAATATAAAGAGCATAGAAACAAATAAAACTAGGCAAAAGCCAGTTTAAAAAGATGTGTTTTTAGCTGCTTTTCAAAAGAGATCACTGAGTCGGCAGGTCTCAGGCTGAGAGGACGGGAGTTCCAGAGGGAGGGAGCCACTGCTGCAAAGGCTCTGCCACCTTTGGTTTTCAGCAGTGTTCGCTTCACAACCAGCAGACCCTGATCACACCATCTCAGGGACCTGCTGGGAGCATAGGGCTGTAGAAGGTTGTGGATATAAACTGGTGCTTGGTGATGTAGGGCTCTGTATGTTAAAACCATGATTTTAAAATGCACTCTGTAGTGAATAGGGAGCCAATGGAACTGGAATAAAATTGGAGTGGTCATCTCCAGATCATCTCCAACATGACGATGAGTTCACTGTACTCCAATGGCCTCCACAGTCACCACATCTCAATCCAATATTTCCCCGTTGGGATGTGGTGGAACGGGAGATTCTCATCATGGATGTGCAGCAACTGTGTGATGCTATCATGTCAATATGGAGCAAAATCTCTCTTGAATGTTTCCATCACTGCAATGGATCTATCACACCAAGAATTAAAAAGAAGGTCCAGCTCGGTACTAGAATGTGGTTTTGGTGTTTAACTTTTCGGTCAGGCAGTGGATTTTTAACCAGTGTAATGTTTTACATCACCGCACAAACTACAATCAGCATATTACAAAGTTGGTACATGACATTCCTCCATATCTAAAGTACAGTTCCACTCTGTGGACAGGAAGATCACACACTGGAAACTATTATTCTTGGCTAAAACTATGATCACAACAGTCCCATATGTTCTAATCTTAAATGAGTATGCTGTGGAGCAAACAGAGGTCACCCCTGCTGGATCCATCTACCTTTCAAGTGGTGTTGCAGTAAACTGGAGCTACTTGGGATTATTTCCAGTTTCACTGCTCTGCCACCGTGCTTCACTGTGCCACATTTGGAAAACCTCTAAACACAATCCTTGATGTGACTTTTACAAGGATATGCAAGTCTTAAATTTAGATTCACAACTGTTTACATAAAGTTCCCCGAGGTTCATCACATATGGCATGTATCGTATCATCATACCGTTATCATCAATCCAGTCTATGTACTTCCTGCTGGATAAAAAACATGTTGTAATGTGTTTTTGTTTTTTTAAATTTCACATCATGGCTGAGCTTATTCCATGAGCACTTTCCTTCTGGCTGAGACAATCTGCACACATCTTTTTATGAATGTGAACTAAATCAAGGAATAAAAACCACAAGACTTCATGTGGCTGTGGAAAGCGTAGACGGAAGCCCCGAGAAGGAATTAAAAAGTAGGCAAATAAATTCATTTACAAGGAAAGGATGTTACCACATTTCCTACTGGTGCAAAGTTTTACAAGCTCACCAAATGCGTATTGGCAATTACATGCTGTGGAAATGCTACACAAACACAAGCTGGCTCAGCTGAAAGAAAGAACTCCGACACGCCGAACGGAGACGGCTCGATCCTGAAGAATTCCCACTAACACCGAACCAATATGAACTTTAGAAGATGGAAACCAAAAAGTTCAGATTAACACTGATGACAGACGCCAGTTTACAGCAGCTTCCCACATGCAGTCATAGCTCCCCATAAAACCTTATTTACACCAGGGTTAACGACAACCAGAAGAACAAGAACAATGAGAAGAACAAGAGGAAGAAGAGGGACGAGAAGAAGAAGAAGAACGTGTAGAAAAACAATTTGAAGAAAAGGAAGAGGAAGCACAAGAACAAGAAGCAGAAGAAGACAAGTTAGGAAGAAAAAGAACAAGAATAAAAATAAAAAGAAGATGTAGAAGAAGAGAAGAAGAAGCAAAGGAACGAGAGGAAAAACAAGTCGTAGAAGAAGATATACAAGTAGAAGAAGAGGGAAAAACATAAGAAGAACAAAAAGGAGGAGTAAAGAGGAAGAACAAGAAAATAATAATCTGAATTTGTCCACAAGAAGAAGAAAGCAACTAAAACTGTATATTATAATGAAATCTTCCCATTGTTTTAACACCTCAGGGACGTGTCTTCTGTGAAGAATCATTTCCATAACAACAGGAACAAAAAAAACCCACAGCAACCTTCTTTCTTTACTCCCTTTTCTTATTTGTTTTCTCTCTCTCCCTCTCTGAACTCCCACTCAGCGCTCGGCCCAGCCCGTTCCCCTCACACTGAAATCGCTCGCCACATCAGAGACTGCTGAGGGCCCAGGGGCCACACTGATTCTGCCAGGCTGCAGGCATCAGTAGGAAAGTAATTAAGGTTAAAAAAAAAAGTTCAATCTTAGCTGCCAGAGACACATTCCCTTTACTCTTTAACACCACGCTTACAGTACACTACAGCTTTATATATGCAGCAAGCAACCCCAGTAAATCAGACGATACTGACCACATAAAGAGGTACGCGAGTAGAAAACAAGAATCACAAACAGTTATGAGTGTAACACTGAAAAAAGAAACAGAAATGGAAATTTATGTATATGCAGCTCATAAATCCAGTTTATTCCTTTTTCTTTTGACAGCAGTCAAGTGGATATTAATATTCATTACCTAAACCATAGCTTGCATTAGATCCAATTTTAGCCATTTTAGCCTTGTGGGCCAATTTTCTGTCAAAGTTAAGTGGAAGCACTTGACACAAGAAACATATGCTCATGGAGCGGTTCTTTCTTCTGCTTTGACATCCCAAAGCTGCATCCAGAAATGTAAGGAGTTAACTTTGCCTAGTGCACGAGGATGTCGGCCATACAACTTGAAACCAGATTTCAACATTTGCATTTATCAAGACATTATAGATTCTTTTACCGGGTGTAAAGCAAAGCTCACTATATGGCACAACAAAACGTTCCCCGTTCTACAGATTTCAGCTGGACATTTCACCTTTAAACCCAGAAACAGATGACCAGAACTTCACTTTGTCAGCTAGAGGTTGTAGACTGTCCCAGAAGTAACAAGTCAGATTTTAAACAACTTAACTTTTACAGCCTAAACAATCACTCATGTCCTGCAGCTGGACAGTTTAATCACTTCCTGTTAGAAAATTTATCTCAACAAAACTGAAAATTTAAATGAAAGTAATGTTAACTATGTCCTCGTGATACTTTAGCAGGTTAGAACACATTTGCTCTGTAGCAATAAGGATAATTAGTTTTGCAGTGCGTTTGGTCTTAATAAGGGAGTTTTTTTATCATAATGTGTGAAGTAGAAGCACTAAAGTCACAATTTGAGGAAAAAACCGATTAAACTCTGAGAGATTTTTTACTATGTTTTTGGTCAGCTTGTTTTTCTTTTTAATCTAAAGCCTTTTAATCCCAGTCACCATGGCAACATGACGTTTTCAGGACAGCCTCAGTTGTCAGATTATGAGGCTAAAATGATGTAAAATAAATGTATCAATAGATATAGCACCA
>JAOXYM010000009.1:2106066-2122546 GCA_028567055.1 Leptatherina wallacei
GTCTGGGCTGCCCTGCTCAAGCTGCTGCCCCCGCGACCCGACCCCGGATAAGCGGAAGAGGACGGTACGGACGGTACAAGGACAGCTTTACTGGAAATAGTGGTTTAAAACACAGACGACAGTATGTGGGCACAGAGGGATGACGTGAGTAAATGAGTAATTGGCGTGCAGCCAACACAGCGTTACTCACAACCAGGACATTTTTAGAGTTTGAGTAAGAAGAAGTGCTTCTAGGATGGAAAAACAATGGCAGGCTGCTGTAACTATTTACTCCAGCTTCAAGAGGAGGGATGTGTTCAGCTGCTAAGGACTCAGCTTATCTCCTTCTGATGTCACTACGGCTTGCAAGGGGACAGGAAAGTAAGTAAGCTAGTCAAAGTGCTTCACAAAAAATATTATCACAATTTGCTGCAACTATCATAGACTTCAAACCAGCTAAGCTTAACTACAGATTTTCTTAAAAAGGAAAGTTCTAAGCCTGAGATTAAAAGTACAGACAGAGTCGGCATCCCGGATACAGAAAGGGAGCCGGTTCCACAGGAGAGGAGCCCGATAGCTGAAGGCTCTGCCTCCACAACTACTTCAAGAAACACAGACAACCAAAAGTTGGCCTGCAGTCTGGAGTACGGAGTGTTCTTGTTGGACAGTATGAAGCAAGACGATCTTTAACATAGGATGGAGCAAGATTATCAATAGCTTTATATGAAGGAATAAAACTTTAAATTCAATCCTGGAATTCACGGGAAGCCAATGAAGAGAAGTCAGTATTGGGGAAATGTGTTCTCTCCTTTCAATCCCCATCAGGATTCTCGCTGCAGCATTTTGGATCAGCTGGAAGCGGTTTAGAGAAGGTTTAGGACAACCAACTAACAAAGAATCACAGTAGTCTCACCTGAAGAGACAAATTATTTTTTCTGCATCACTGAGACAGAATCTTACTAATTTTTTTAAATATTTCAGAGATGAAAAGGGTAGTTTTAGTTGTTTTAAAAGTAAGTCAAAAACAACACCAAGGTTTTTCAATGATTTTCCAGCGGGAAAGGCAAGATCATCCACAGAAAATAAATGACTTAATCTATTTCTGGGGTTCTCAGGTCGGAGGACAGCAATCTCAGTTTCGTCTGAGTTTAACAACAGAAAGTTTCTGTTCATCTAGTTCTTTATGTCATTGAGGCATCTGTGTAGTTTAATTAACTTGCTACTCTTGTATGGCTTCATGGAAAGGTAAAACCGAGTATTGTCTGCATAACAATGAAAGTTGATGCCGTGTTGCCCAATGATGGCACCCGGTTGAAGCATATGTAAAGTGAACCGCAGTGGACCGAGTACTGAACCTTGTGGAACACCGTACTTGACTCGTGTAAAAAGAAGAAAGGAATGATGGGATTCTCTTTTCCATTTCTTGTTAAGTGTTAAGACAGACAACAGAAAGGATATTCTGCTCATGAAATGCCTCCTTTTAGTCCACTATGCTGATGAAAATCATGAATTAAATAATCTTTTCACAAGCTTGTATTAATGGTGACAGAAATGGACAGTCTTTCATTTTTAGACCCAGTTTGTCTCAGATTGGTGAACCTCTGTCCATCTTTCCATCTGAGAGACTCTGCCTCTCTGAAATGCTCCTTTTATACCCATGTTACTGACCTGTTGCCTAGCAACCCAATTGGTTGTCAATGCTCCTCCAGTTGTTTTTGGTGCCTCCGTTCCAACTTTTAGATGTGTTGTTGCCATCAGATTAAAGAATGATCATACATCACAGGTCGTCAGATAATTTGCCTGCAACACCTTTTCATTCCATTTCCTCTCTCGCTGTGATGTTGATTTTTGAGATTTGGGTCACTGTAAACAGATTTTGATCCGTTCCCGACTCCTGAAGCTGAGCACACAGTCTGTTAAAGTAGCACTATGTAACATTCTGACCTTAAAACTCTGTGTTTCCGGGTCATTTTGATGGAATGCTGACATTTATAATGTATATTCCCAGAGCTGTCGTTGTGCTGAGAAACCACACTTTGTACTTCTTTTTTTCCAGTAAGTTGCATCATTTTAAAGCCAAGTTTCACTTTACGGCACCACGTCACATGCTAGCAACTGGATATCAACACACCGGCTGTTTTGAACGCCACCATGGCTGATTCATCAAAGAAACCCAAGAGGACATTATGGGGAGAAAACATAGAGTCAACATCAGACTGCCTTTTACTGACTGGGGCGATCTCAGAGTAGAGACAGGATGAAGGACATGATGATGGAAATCTGACAAACTCCATTACAGCTTGATAGTGAACACTAAAGTTCCTGCAAGAACTCTCATCTGGCCGGACCGATCAAACACATGCATCCATGCAGAGTTTATGAATTACATTTAAGGATCAACATTAAATGAGGCCTTAATAGAGCGGATTTTAAAGTTTGCTGCATTACTGCTCTTTTTATTACGAACACAGGAATACAGGCAGAGTGTAAAGCACTTTAGTGGACGTTTGTGCGTGAGTGTTGGGTCCAGATTAGGCTTTATGCATCCACATGTGATGCCTGGATATGAGGTCAGTGGCCTGTGTGGATCTTGGCAGTGTCTGGCGTGGGCAACGGCACATTGTTCTAAGTGCAGAATGCCCCACTTTTCTTGTTCTTTTATACGTTAAATTACAGTGAAACCTCCATTATCACTTTACTAGTGCTTTAATCTGTTTGTCTTAAATCTTTAAACCCATCTGACGGGATGATCGCTCTTTTGTGCAATTAGTAGCCTTTTCAAAGTGACGGATTTGGAAAGTGTTTTTATTCAAAGAGCTTGATGCCCAGCAGTCGTAGATTAACACAGGAGACACGACAATATGAGCCGTGATGGTTGGAATAAAAGGATGCAGGGAGCACAGTAGGATTCCCGTGCAGGCAAATGGACCTGCAAGGGAGAATAATGGAATTTGCTGGATTAAAATGAGAAGGGGGGGGGGGCTGAAGGTTAATGCGCAGGGTTATTGTGCATTACCCCACAGCTCATCCTCGCCTTACATGGCTCTGTGTGACATCCTCTGCCATCAACAACATTCCCAGTATTACATTAGTGGCACAGTGTGTGCAATATGCTAAATTGCTTTTCCAAAGTTGCTTTCCCCGCATACACGCATTCATTATATTCATTTCATTTGTGGTTCGGCTGTTTTTACGGAATCACGGTGTCTGCTCTTCTGTTTTAATCTCTCAAATGTAATGCCATAAGCTATTAACAGATATCTGGGCCATATTCACAAGTGGACATGCTCCCTAACAGTGCTGGACATATTGGAGGGTTGGAGGGAGCAGGTGCTTCAAGACAGTAACAGGTGCTTGTTCATGGTGCTATATGGCATGCAGCTATTATGATGAGAGCCCAGAGGTGTGGCATGATGCAGCATTACATGTATTTGATGCAAAGCTTCAGAACAAACTGGGAAAAACTTGCATAAACTTTAATTCAAACTGATCACACAACATTAAACTTTTAGCTGGTAAAACAAACAAAAAAAACTCTTAATAGCATAATTTCACAACAGAAATAAATTAACAAATAATTTTACATTTACATGCCAAATCTGTGCACATTTATTAACAATAATAATAATCAATTGTATTCATAAAGCACTTTGAAAGAACAATCTTAAAGTGCTACAAAATGCTACAAGAAAAATCAATAAAAAGTGTATTAACAAATAAAACCACAACAACAATAAGATAGTTGAAGAATTTAAATATCTGATAAAAAGGAAGATTTTAAGTCCCTTTTTAAACCTTTTCATCAATCTTCCAGGTTCCCTGAGTGTTAAAGATCCTGCTGACATTTACCTGCAATTTTAGCAGTACATTCTGTCAAGTAAAACAAGTAGCTATTACAAAAACAAAACTAGAAAACAAGACAAAAACAGGACCTTCTTTCGCAGGAAACACAAAGTCAAAAGTATTACTAACAAATAACAATCTGAATAAATCTGCTTAAAATGCCCAAACAGTGACATCAGTATCTGCATTTGTATGTAAAGCACCTTGAATTGTCCTGTACATGAAATGTGCTATACAAATAAACTTGCCTTGCCTTGTATTAAAATCAAATTAGATTTAATTATATATTAATCAAATGTGTTCCTCAAATCCTCTGGTGACCTTTGTGGCCAAAAATGTCCACATACAAAGAAAAATGCTATAAAGTCATCAATCATCAATATTTTTTTCAGCTTTTTTTCCCATAAACCACTTTAACAGCCTTCTCAAAACTTCCATCTTTTTCAGAATTGTAAGCCTTTAAATGGCAGTTTGATTTATCTAAATTATTAATTATTCACTAAAATAAAATAAAAAAACATGAATAATTTTTTATATAATAAATATCAGGGGCATGGGTCTTTGGTGGTGATTAGAGTCTTGGATATGTCAAAGATTAGCAGCAGAATTAATTTGATTTTTTTTTTTTTTTTTTTTATGTATTATCAGATACTCTCTCTGGGGACCTTCATGGCCAAAAAATGCCCCATTGACATCAATTAAAACTACATATTTAATCTCACTTTCATCCAGTTAAAAATGATTCAGCACTTCATTTGGAAGAAAAGTTGTGATATTTGACAGTTTTACTGGATTCCACCAGATTCAGCTGGTTTCCCATCGCAAGCAGATGCAGGAAATTCTGGTATTTTAGCCAGTTATATTATGGAGCCGTGGGACCACCAGGGGGTGCTAAGAGTGATTTGCGATTTGTATCAACAGAGTATGAATGAAAAAAAAAACTATTAATGGCAGAAGGGAACTGCAATTAAAAAAAAGTATAACTATAAAAGACATGCAAGAGAAAAAGAAAGTTATTGCACAACTTCATGCCACGAGCTGTGACACAGCCAAAATGATCACAAATAAGACAAAAAGTTGATCAAAATGGACAAAAATGCTCGAGGAGGGGAACAGCTTTTGTAACCCAGCTCCAGATACCCAACACATTTACTGCCTTCTTGCTTCGTCTCAACACATATGCAGACAGTCAGTCAGTGGAAGACAGTCTGCGTCTTATCAGGCAGCAGTGGATGACACCTCTTCAGCGTCAGGCGACAATAATCTCCATCACCTAAACACCTCTGTCAACATCCATACAACCAGTCAGACCCCATCTATGAGAGCGTGGACGTGTTCATACAGTGCTGGGCCATTACAGAGGGTGTTGGCTTAACAACTGTCACAAACACTTCTCAGCCACTCCACATCTACAGACTGAGGCACCTTGGGTGCTTACTTTAAAAAATCCGAACCCAAAACATCCTGTAAACTTTGAAAAACAACGTCAACTCACGCTGGAAGCAAAGGAGGTGCACAAAGTTTATATTTTTACTGGGTGTGTGTAGCGTGGCAAAAACAGCTGTACAGTTCTGTTCTACCATAATAACTGCTACAGAAAAGAGTTGCCACATCACAGCTTGTGTGTGATCATGGATAAAGCAAGCGCACGTCCTTCTATCCGCGGCCTGTGGATGTTTATAAAGAGACTGATTAAGGACTTTGGAGTGTTTAGATCTCACAGGATGTATGTGAAGTTTGCATGTTTCAGTGACAGTCTCTACATGAAAGGCGATACTTGGTGAAAGAAACCTCCACAGTGTTGTGGGTAATTTGTTAGGTTACAGAGCTGACAAAATCTTCTAATGATTTTCCAAGAGTGACTCAGAACAGAGGTCAAAATAGCTCGCCCATTCTGCTTGGCGAGGCCTCTGGAGCATAACATCGGCCAAGTCAGAAGAACAAGTCTGAGCAGAGAAAATGTAGCCTGTAAAAATAAAGACAAACATATTCTGCAGTGACATTTAACTTGGCTTTATCTGTATATATATGAAAAGATAAAGATTTTAGTGTCTGAGGGGTGTTGCTGACCTGTAAAGCAGAGGTCAACTTAACCATTTCATTACCAACATTGGCACCACTCTGAAAAAAAGGTCTCCATCTTGTGGCAACCTCTAAAACTACATCAGCTTTACCTTATATTTACTTATAAGGCTAAGAACCAATCAAACAAGCTGCATTTGAACACGATAAAATCCACATTATCCTAATTCACAAACACTTTGTTGCAAGTTAAAAAGGCTCAACTGACATTAAGTAACAACAAGCTCTGCTGAATATCATCTATTCTGCATCTAGAACAACAAGCATTCTGCTTCAATACTGTTCATGGTTTTAGTTACATGCTGCTGAATTTCAAGATCTTTTTTCTTTACCACTGACCACTTTAAGTTTTTTCCTCTTTCTACTTAGAGATTCACTCTACCATTTCTCTGGTGAGGGGATGTTCAAAAGGACCCAGAGCTTTGTAGAACATCCCTCAGAAAGTAGGCGACTGCTGCTGGTTGACTAAAACATGGTCAACACTCCCACCTAGTGGACAGAGAGATGCACTCAGTGCAGTGTTCATTACAGGAACCATGAACTCAGCTAGGACTGAGATTGGACTGTGGATTTATTAGTTTATTGGTTATTTCTCAAGTGTAATAAGTCAGTAACAGTCTTAGCATTAGTAATGATCACTCTGATGGCCACAAAAACACAACATACCGACACCATAGCTCTGAAAAAGTAAATAATAATCTATGTTTCATTATATTTCAGTAAAATTCTTTTCTTTATCACATATTGAAGGTAAAATAGGAAACAAAGAGTTAAAAAAATTTACACTAATATGGAATATTAAATTAATTTCTACAAAGACTGCATGGCAGAAGAGTTTAACAGAGTAAGAAAAACGGAGGCAAAATGATTAATATGTTACATTTTCTTTGAGTTTTGAGTTCTAACTCTGAAATGGATCATGAGGCTGAGTTGCTTCTGGAAAATTGACCTCCTTTGGATTTATGTTTTCATCTTTCATCATGAGAATTAGCTTCTTGGACATGAATGTCTTAGAAGGCTCTTTGGGTGAATCATAATGCTCAACATTTAGGGCTTTTTTCTTTTAAAAAATACACTGCAGTCTCTCCTATTAGTA
Source organism: Leptatherina wallacei (assembly GCA_028567055.1). Lineage (NCBI taxonomy): Eukaryota > Metazoa > Chordata > Actinopteri > Atheriniformes > Atherinidae > Leptatherina > Leptatherina wallacei. Next base: position 2,113,067 of record JAOXYM010000009.1, read on the forward strand.
GTTTTGTCAACCATCACATCCCACCGGTCTTCTCCAGGAAAGCTCAAACACTCGAGGTGAGTCTGATGGAGGCCGCTCTGGTTTTCTGGCGACGTTGATCAGCCAGTATATTTCCAGTCTGATGCTTCACCACAAACACATGCAGCTCTTGTTTTTCTCTGGAAATGCGTGGCTTTGGATTTCTTCTTTTTTTTTGGGGGGGGTGGCATTGACACCAGCGCTCCTGGTTCAAATCCTAGTTCATCTGCTCAGAAAGTCCAGTTGGTTCGGGAAGGTGTGAATGACCAAGTGAACCGAACCGAATCTTGAAGGGAACCGCGACCCTGACCGTACCGAGCCTAGTGAACTATTAGGTGTGAATGCACCTCAAGGGTTTCTGTTGACCTCTTATCCTCTGCTGAACATCTGGAGGAGACTTGATCTCCATCAGTCCAGGTGATGTCATACAGACAGGGGCCTGCTGAGGTAAAAAAAATCATCCAACTCTCATCCAGCTCCTTTCATTCATTTGGCTCAGAGACCGTCAAAACCTCTTAAAACAGTGGAGATAACAGAAAACAACCATATGATTGAATTCTACCATAGTCCACCTTTTACAAACTGATTCCAGTTTCTGTGATTCTCATCTGTGTCGCTCCCCATCGTGCTGGATACACCAGTCCCAATTTCAAACCAACACAACACAATGTACAGCTGTGGATCAGAGCCAATCAGAGGAAAAGACCCCCCCCCATCCCTGCCTTTTGGCTATTATTATGACGGTGTCCTTATTTTCTGAGCTCAGGTGAGATGGGGATGAAAACAGAAAACACAGACAAATATTCAGGGAGATAAAAGTCCGACACAGAGACCTGAGAAATGTTAGACCGGTCGAATGTTGCAACCTTGAAGTGAACCGGGACCCCAGCCGTACCGAGTCTAGTAGACTATTAGGTGTGAATGCACCTAGAGAAAAAAAAGTTGGTTTCACTCTGGAGCCCTGAATCATTATTGTTATTATTATCATAATAATTATCATTAAATTATTTTTTATAGCAGTGAGATCATCATGTACAGTTCCAGCTCTGGGTTGTTGGCGGCTTCTTCATGATTCAGCACTTTGATCTAATTAAAGTTCATCTAATCATTTTTTAAATTTTCTTTATTCTTCTTTTGCTGAGACTTGGATCATTTGATTGCTGCATTAACTACTTTCGTCTTGAGGTCCCCTGCATGGATAGATGTGTTTTGCTTCAGTCTTCAAGGAAAATCAGCAGTTAAAATTCATCATTTTATCAATTTTTATTTTATTTCTTTTCTTTCATCAATTTTGGGAACACATGGTGACCCTGATGCAGCAAACTAAGACACAAGATGGAAAACCCTGTTTATTTATTTATTTATTCATTCATTCTGTTTTTCAGGTTTGTATGAATATGTGTTAGTTTTTTTATATGTATGCGGAAATAAACATTTTCTTTAAAAGTACCCACTTGCTGTTAATATGAACCATTTATTAAAAACGGCTTCATGATTGTTGTTGACATTTCTACTTTTCTTTATCGTGTCCAAGTACTGCATGACTGGACAGTAGGCGTGTCCAGATAAATCCAAGTAAAGGAGAAGATTTGAGTAGAATCTGACCTTTGAACTCTGTGAGGATGTAATGTTTACATTAATAATCATGAAATCAATCCCAAAGACAAATCCTCCGAATGGTGAGGAACAAACTTAACTTCAACGTTTGGTAACAGTGACTGATGATGATGATGATGATGATGATGATGATGATGATGATGATGATGCTTCACCAACCATTAAAAAAAAAAAGACTATTTTCAACTTTGTTTTTTTATAAAAGGCACAATGTAAAGTTGGTGGCCTACTGCATGCTTCATGGAAACATTAAATAGTTTTGAGGCCACATAGAAAAACTCGCCCTCTGCTAAACTAACTGACTACATTTGCAGCATATGATTCCTCAACTATTTCCACCTACATTTATTCAATGTTAGAGAAGCAGCTGGTAAACATGGCTGGGAGGAGTGAGTCATGTGACTTACAGATATGCTCCAAATCTGCATCCCATCAGTGTATCCAAGAATGAGGCAGAGAGGAGGTTCAGAAGTACCGCTGTGCATCTCCATAAACTCTGGGTTGCGGGCGGTGTCTAAAAACACAACATGAAACAGTAAACATGTGTTTGATGATCTAACCTACAGCAAAACAGAACATCTACAACCTACATCTGTCCAAAAACAGAGGGCAGACTTTGGTTTGTATGTTTCATTGATTAACCCACCATGCTCTTCTCATTTATACAGAATAAATGTTAAAGTGAAATTATTTTGAATTGTATCACCTTTCCATAAAAGCATGAATTCTGAGTTCACAAGTGATTCCTCTAATTCGCCATAAAACCAAACATTTAAGAAAAACTAGTTGAAATCCTGCAAGGAGCGACTGTGCAGCCGAAACTGAATCTAAAACACATCCAGCACAACTTCCGTCCAAACTGTTAAGTACACTGACGTGCAGCAAAGATCATGTAAAGTCAGCCCAGTTTGGAGCTGCATTGGACTCCATCTCTTCTCTGGCCTCCATCAGTACATCCATAGATCAGGTGTCATCTTTTTATTCAAAGGGACATTGTATTTAATAATAAATTAATAATTGCAACATGCAATTCCCCTTTAATATTTCCATTCAAAATGTGCAATTACAAAATCCTTTGCAAATTTGATTTATTTTATATGAATACACTATTAATTACTCATCATCAAAATAGCTTTTTCAATGACTGTCCTGGTCCTCCATATTAGCGGAGGTCAGAATACACCACTGATAACACGTATATACATGCAGATAAAGATGAATTGTTACACAATGTCCCTTTAATCACCAGCATTTGCTGCTGCTTCATGGTTTTTTTTCCAACATGGGATAAAAAAAAAAACAATATCAGCTGACATCCAGCACTAGCATCTGACCTTTTTTTATTATCATTATTGCTCTCCTAAAATTATTTACAAAAAATACATATGTGCAAATATCCATCCATCCATTCATTTCCATCCCAATAAGTCCTTCATTCACCTGTTCACACACATATACACATATGGAGGAATGTGGAAGACGACCACTGTACCCACTGAGTCACAGTCGCCCCAGAGATGATGTATGGTGGTTATCGATGTTTTGACATTGCCATCTGTTTACAGACTCACCGTTGATGTCAGCTTTTTCAAATCGAACCCAGATGATTTTCTCTTTTTCATCCGTGGGGGGAGCCCCAGTGTACGCCTGTAGATTAAAAAAAGGGGGAAATACAACAAAGAATGAGCAACATTTCATTTCATTTTCTTCATCCATATACAGTATATTACCATGCATCGCCTTACATCAAATTACATGGATGAAGAGGAGCATGATGAAGACCATGTCTTATTTTAGATGCCCCTTTTCACATAGAAACAACATAATTATGATGACCAAACAAAGATCTTTCAACAACCCAGAAAACACAACTGGCAATTTTCACAGCAAGTCAACTGAAAAAAATCCCCCAAATTACGTTGCCATATGGAAGTTACAAACTTTTATATTTTTGAAGTAGACTTTCCTTAATCATATTTTTTATTTGGTGTATTGTTGTAGACAATTTGAGTGACATTTCTAAAGAGTTCCACTATCTCACTCCTGTGACCATGAAATCTCTCTGTCTTCATGAAGTCAACATCCATTTCGACAACTGATATGCGACATCTAGTTTAACTTTAATAGGACATTTCTATTAGAGGTGGGTCTGAAAGCAAGGGAAACAAAGAAAGAAATAAGAAATACAAGATGCTTATTGAATAAAAACTGGCAGCCATGACTGGAGGTTTTTACCCACATAACTTTACCAGTATGGGTTCTTATCACAGCTCAAAACTATCACTCAGATACCAGTTAAAGGCAAACTTATTTAAACTCCTTTATCTAAAAAATATAATCCACAGCAGGAAACAGGAAAGTGACAAAAGTCACAGAAGCTTCTTATCTCTTATTTCATGCAACAATCTCCTCCAACACTGTCAATGAAAAAGGGTATTACAGCTCTGCCCTACATTCTCTGTTTTAAAAAGATAAAGTAAAACATAAAAACGGGGTTTTTGGCTTGTACAATGACTTTATATATACACACACATATATAGAGCAAATAAAACATGGACCCTTTGAATGGCTGCTTACTATATTTGGCTATATTTACACTAAAACATGTAAAAACTAGCCAAAAAGTCAATTAACAAACAAACTGAAAACCTCCTTTATGTTTTATTTGATCCCTTTTTCACACGTATATAGCAAATGTCTAGTCTGTCTTCCCTTCAAACCAGTTTCAACCACACCTGACGTATGCAGAGGGAACTACAACATTCAGAAAATATGGAACAGAACTGATGACACACATGTGCAGTTCATGTCACATGTTTTAGCCATGATCAATCATAGGTTCATCCATTTGCATCCAATGCACTTTTTGATCTGTGCACATAAATGATGTTCCTTAAGAAACTGAACATTTTAAAGCTATAAGGATTTGTATGTTTGTCTGGCAATTCACGGCTACTGTGACTATATGACATGCTCAACTCAACACCTGCTAAACACATTACAATCAACAAAGCAGTTTGCCGGTAGAGAAAACTTACCTGGGGAACTACATCTTGAAGGAAAGTCACAACACTTTCCATGTACGACTGCTCCCTGAAACAACAAGAAGCTCCTTTCAAAGAATGTAGTGATAATTGTGCTGTAAACAATATACTACACTGATATGAGAGTATCAGTATTCTCATATATGAGATTTACATGAAGAAGGAAAATAAGTTAAATGTATGCGGGGTAAGGATATGAAGAGAATCTGCAAATATGTCCAACCATATCCGACATCTCAGTTCAGATAGTTTACAAGTTTGTTCTCAAGCATCCAGCACATCTCACAGACACGTTTAATGAGATTTAACAAAAATAAAAAGCAAGTTCCTGCTCTTACGTTGCAGCCTGCGCTCGCACCAACACTCCTCCAGCACAGCGACTCGGCCTGCGTGGAGAGTCTGATGCCATTCTTCTCCCACGCTTTTCTTTTATCCTAAAAAAAAGGTACAAAACGATGGTAGCATGGAAACAAAAATGTATTTAGATTTGTACGAACCTGCCCTGGACAAAATGTCAGCAGCTCAGAACAGGCAGAAAGTTTGGGTTTTCACATCTTTAATTCAGCTCAAAACAAAAACAACCAAAAGACATATGTAACTTGTAACACAGAAAAAAAAGAGTAAGGTTTCTAAGGTAATCCGATGGACAGGCAAACAGTCCAGGGTGTACCCTGCCTATTGCATGCTAATTGCTGGGATAGGCTCCAGTCCCCCCGCTACCCTGAATTGGATTAAGCAGTACAGAAAATGGATGGATGGATGGTTTCTAAGGTAACCATCCCCAACAAAACCTTAGTTTTAGATGTAAGATACGCTGGCAAAGGAGACTGAATGAAAACAGCTAAACACTGCTTCCTATTCAGTTTGCCTGAGGATGACATAAATGTCAGGGACAAGACCAAGACATCCAGAAAGGGAAATTACTTCCACTCCCTCAGAGTGAAAGAGGTCAACTGTAAGTTACCCAAATGCTTACTGATATGTCTCCTATCAAAACAGCCACACTACTGACTGTGGCAGCCTTCCAGTTAGGTAGAGCAGCTTCAATGTAATCTGATTTCTAAAAAAAAACAAACCCTGTACAGATTAGACTGCTTAAAGGCGACTTTTGTATAAAGAATACAACCATCATGACTTGTCCAAAAAGCCAGAAATATGTTTAAATATGCAGTTACTGCAGATGTGGTTTAAAGAAACTGCAGATCCTTAACCAGCCTGCAAAACTCAAATTAAAGATAATATTAATGAAGTCTTCTAATCACATTTATGTTCATTATCTTCAAGTATTTAACAATTAACTACCGAGGCTGACAAAACTAATGACATAATAGATGGACGTACTAGCCACGCGCACATGCAACAATGTCAACAACAGAGGAGACAGGGCTACATACAGATAATGGTGTTGACAGCCTTGATTATCTCAGTCTCTGATACAAGTATTCAGCATTTTCTCCCCAAGTCTGCACCACTACCAACCACCGGACCCTTACGGGTAAGGGTTGTGACAACTGTCAACACAGCACAGCTACTTGCTAACGCTAAAGTTATATTGATAGATAGGACCCAACGGCTAACACAGCTAGCTGGCTAGCTAGCTGATAAATTTCCCCGGTAGTATTAAAACGACATAACTGAGAGGCTGAAGCAGGAGATATGTGACGTTTCAACATGACATTTAAAAGAACTAAATTTACTGACCAAAATATTGAAATCTGACTGCTTCCTTGGGTACGGACTAGTGATGGTCCGAAGAGCTCTTTCTAAAAACAGTCAAAACACAAACGGACTAGATTTGCGGAACTGCGTTGTGCAATTAGTAGCCAATCAGAGCAAAGGAGTGACGCCGTTTATCCAATCAAGTAACAGTAAGGGCGGAAGTAGCCTAAAATTTTGGATATATTAAATACATAACATTTTCACGTGTGATGGTACAAGTTATTGAGAAGAGAGCGGAATTCAGCCTCTGAAGATAATAATAATAATAATAAAAATAATAATAATAATAATAATAATAATAATAATAATAATAATAATAATAATAATAATAATAAAGAAACACAAACCTGTTTTTGTATTGTTGATATATTGGTAACACAATATGACCTGATAAAATGGGGTTTGAATTTATGCAATTCAAGTGTAAAATTAAATGTGCAACACTTAATTTAAAAAAAAGTAATATCAAACATTGAATTTCTATTGATATCTAATCCCTTCACTAAAACCATTTCTGTTTTTATTCTTTTAGAATAAGCCATTTATTATGGATTGCGATGCTTGCAACATCAAGGCATATATATTATATTTTAGTTGCATGTATACCACAATATCAGTATTATCTTTCCATCTCAATTATCGGCATCTAGCTTGTTTTATCACTCTTCAATAGAGAGTGTATTGACCTACATCATCCTGGTTTGGTATGGGAACTGTTCAGAGGCAGAAAGGGAACCTATTTTGTTGTATTATGTTCAATGCAATGACAATAAACATTCATTCATTTGGTTGTTGCTCAGATTCGACTCAACCCCTACAAAAGTTATATCAAATCTGTGTCTTGACTAGGAAAAGAGTGCTTTGACTTTTGTTTAAACGTTTTACAGTGTATATAAAAATTGCAAAAAAACAACAACAGATTTTTGTCCCATTGGTATTTTCATATGAATTAGTAATTGAAAATATTTAACCCTTCTGTTGTCCTAAGGGTAAAAAAATGAACCACCACCCTGATTAACAGCAGAGAAAACCCCCTCAACGATCTTTTCCAATTTCAAATTTGGACTTTTCCTAAAATGACTCCAACATTAGGAAAAATGAAACAAAGTCTATGTTCTTATTTTAATAAAAAAATATTGTACACCACAAGGGGACAAAGATTGTCTTAGGGTTATTTTTTTTTACCACAAAAGCAGTTCAAAGGCAATACACACAGACACACATAAAATGACACACATCCAATCCATGAGAAACAAATTGAATTCATAAAAACTTATAGTGCCTCTTCCATTTTAAACACATTTACAAGCCTTTGTATTGTCTAAAAGGAACAAAAATGGGTCATATTTCTCAATGAAGAGTACTACTACCGCCCCCATGTGGCTTTCCTGACCATCTCCAAGCAACAGACCGGAAGTGACGTCTCAGGAGGCGAACGTTAGTTACTCTGCTAATGAAAAAAATTGAATAATAATGCGTTCCAATTACCTCGGAACTGGGAAGTTAGAACAGGAAATGACCTCACGTCCGAGTTAACAGCGTTTCAGTTCTAAGCGGCAATTGCCGTTTTACTACGACAGACCGATGAAAAAAACAGGAACTACCGTTTGGAAGCGATAAGTGCAGTTGAGGAAAGCAACATTGGCCGTTTTCCGTTTTTGGCTCTCTGCGCTGAAAAATGTGAATTACACTACAGCAGCATCCCCCTACATTTGCATCAAACAATTCTGTGTACGACTGATTAAATGCAACAAAAACAAAAAGTAAATATAACATTACAGGGCTTCTACACTGCAAACATTGGGTGCAATCATCAACATGGAGTCGGAGGTTGTGAACATCTCCGACTTTCGCAGTCGGAAATCTGACCTCAGGGGGCCGCTCCAGTTGAAACTTTCAACTCGGAAGTCAGAAATTCCGACTTTCGAATTCAAATGGAGCGCAGCATTACATTAGCAGGAAACAACAGATTCTGAATACAATACCAGACACAGGGTGAGTACTGAAAGCCCACAGCCATGTAGTGTTGAGGTGGGAGCTGGCAGTGATGAAAACAGGCCACATTGAGGTAATTTATACGACGGAGTAATAGGGCCACTTTAAGAAAAATATTTTTTCAGAGACTAAAGTTGTAATATTCCGACAATAAAGTCATAACTTTATAAGAAAGAAATTGTGATATTATGAAAAAAAAGTTATATGAAAATAAAGTCATAATATTACGAGAATAAATTAGTAAATTTATGAGAATAAAGTCGTAATATTTTAACCTGTTGTAGAAGGTGAACGCCGTCACCTATGCTGAACAGTATAGTATATAGTATAGTATCCTCACAAACCAGGAGATACTTAATATTTTGGCATATCAGCACACCATCATCATTAGTATCAGGACCTTGAAAAAAATTAGCAAGAAAATGAATCTATTCTGCAGAAATAAAACAGGCCGAACTGCTGGAACTAGACTGCAGGGTTATCAATGGACACATCAGCGGGCTATTCAGAGCAGTTTTGTAGTTTCTCAAGAAACAATCCGGCTGATCAGCTGATGCGTCCATCAATAACTGTGGAGTCGACCGGTTCCAGCCATTCCCCCCTCCACAAAAGCAGCATTTTCTTCAACTTTCCTCTTGTAAAACAACCAGATAAAATATTATGACTTTATCCTCTTAATATTATGACAAACAAGTCATATGATTCTAAAAAAATGACATTCTTATTCTTGTAAAAATTTACAACTTCATTATCGTAAAATTACGACTTTATTCCCCTAAAATTACAACTTAATTCTCATAAAATTACGACTTTATTCTCAAAGTTTGTGAAAAAGCCGTCTGGCTCCTCTCAATGCCGAGGAGCAGCGGCTGTACTTTGAGCGCCTCCCGGATGACCGAGCTTCTCACCGTATCTCTTTGGGAGAGCCCGGCCACCCTGCAGAGGAAACTCTTTTAGGCCACTTGTATTTGTGATCTCGTACTTTCGATCACTACCCAGAGCTCGTGACCATAGGTGAGGGTAGGAACGTAGATTGGCCGGTAAATCAACAGATTTGCCTTTTGGGTCAGCTCCTTCTTCACCACGA
>JAOXYM010000009.1:2151159-2165475 GCA_028567055.1 Leptatherina wallacei
CTATCTATCTATCTATCTATCTATCTATCTATCTATCTATCTATCTATCTATCTATCTATCTATCTATCTATCGACATTTGAAGGAATTTCTATGCCTACCACTAGATATCAGTAATTCTTACACACTGTACCTTTAAAGTATAGAAACGTATAAATTTGCAGGGTAGGGGGTCAATAGGACCAGGATTGAGAAACACTGCAATGGTCAAACGAACTGTATGTTTACATAACATATTCATGTCTTCACCAGAGGTTGCATCAAGAATCACCAAAGGAGAAAAAGAGGCAAACGACGATGAAAAAAACGGTCTCATTTATTGGTTAATGCAGGACAACTTGTGTTTCCATTAGAGTAAAATGTGGAGCTGCATTAGAACCTAGCAGTCTTGGTTGACCATATTTCCACGTCCTACCACGAGCCATTTCATTTACGTGTTATTTTTTGATTGCATTTACCCACAATGCCCTTTGTGCTGTAGTCCGCTTACTGTATTTGGTTCACTTCTTTGATCAGAAGTTATTTGCATATTTATAATTCCCCAAACAAATCAGACTTTCCGAGTACATGAACTAGGATTTGAATCAGAAGGGCTGGTGTGAATGCACCCTAAATGTATTCAGGCACACTTTTATAATCTGGATTATTTTCCTTAAAAAATTTTGCTCATGGAAATTCTGAAACATTCTACAACATTACAATTCTACTAGCCACATTGGATGGTGATCAAAACAGTTCAATTAGACCCCGGTGTTAAGGGTAAAAAGAAAAAGGAATAAAGTATCATTTAGTGATCTGGATTTTACCAATAGTACCAGTATACATTTTGTGGACTGTTCAAAGGATGTAAAAAACAAGAGAAGAAACAACATGAGCTTTTCTCCTCTGAACACACGTCACTTCCACTGAGTTCATGGCTGTGATAATTTCACTTCATTCCTCTTCTACACGGCCTCCGTTCCCTCTTCTGGCTCTTTACATGCAGCGGTGGCGATGGGGGTGGAGGATGAGGAGGGTGTGCTGCGTGGACCAGGCAGATTGTGCTTGTGTGTCAGAGGTTGTGGTGTTAGCGGAGGAGGAGGCACAGGCTGTCTCTTTGAGGATTGGGCCTCGCCTCGCCTCGCCTGCCTGGCTCTTTGAAGCTGTTCGATGACCGCACAGGGCAACATCACCGCGGGAGAGGGGGGAATGGGTAGTGGTGGTGTTGCTGATGGTGGGGTATGGAAGCTTGTCATTTGTATACAGCTGTTTCTTTCATCTTGTCCAGCTCCCCTCCTCATCCTCCTCCTCTATCTCTTCCTCTACACTCTCTCCTCGTCCTGTGTTGCCATTGCTTTGCTCTTCTGCTAAGGCCCCCTTCAAGCTCTTTAAAGAAGTCATGTGCCGTGGCTTGGCATCCAGGCCTGCAGCCAGGTGAGCCGGAACAGGCGGCAGGATGCGGGAATAATCATGAAAGGCATCCATACAATGGGTATCATTAAGATCAAACCAAGTAGTTTTTATGAAGTTGGATCTTTTTCTTAAGCACTGCCCATCTCTCTCTGATTTTCTACCCTGATTCTTCCTCCATCATACTGTGAATATCTTCAGCTTCTTACTGTTGATTCATAACAACCACCACCAAAAAAAAGAATTTGATACATCTTCCCGGTGGCTCTGTGGCAGTCCCAGCTCGGTAAAATCATACTAGAATTCTTTTCCTGATAGTATGAGCAGCCTCGCTGGCAGTCATGCAACCAATCTAACCTGGTAGCCTTCACATTGTTCATGTGGAAATGTTCCACATAGGCCTGAGCTCTACTGTTGTTTTTCTTCCATCTGATTTCACTGATCACCATCATTCAGGTTGTTTTTCCTACCATATTTCTTCCTTGGAAGACGATGGTTCCTCACTACCCTTCCAGTTTTTAATAACAGTTCTTAACCCAGTTTTTGTCATATCTGCATACTCAAAGTGGGAAAAAGATGACTAACCAAACCTCTTAAGAAACTCCCTCCTTGAAATATTTTGATTTAAACATGTAAATGAAGTATTTTGGTGTACTCTGAGAGGAAAATAAAAGACAGCAGGAAGCTGTGCTGAACTCCCTTCACCTCAGTCAACCTTTAACTAGCTCCATCTGAATCAAGCTACGTAAACATCTTTTTCCTTAAGCTCTTTCACACTGGAAAAGAACTGTCCAAATATTATCAGCTGGGCCAGGGCTCCTTTTAATGAGCGTAAACAATAAGGCTAACCCGGACTGCGTCAGGCCATGTCAGATTATCCTCCACAGCGGGTATTACAATCACTCATCAACCAGACACTGGTATGTGTTTTCATTTCCTTCGTATTTTACAACAATAACATGAATTAAAATAAGATAACAGTTTGGAAGCAGGGAAGATAGCCTTCCCAGTATGATACACTTTGAACTGAGTGACATTGTAGGCTAACCCAATTCACTGATGTTAGCTGATGCAAGCAGATGGAACTTTCTATTATCAGAGGTGTCAAAAGTATTATCATACATTACACAGGTAGAAGTATAGATACTAGGGATTTTATTCAGGTAGAAGTATAGATACTAGGGTTTAAAAAGACTTCTGTAGAAGTTGAAGTATCAAGTTAAGCTTTTTCCTCAAGTAAAAGGTGTAAAAGTACTGGTTTCAAAACTACCCAAAGTATAAAAAGTAATGTAATGTAAGCTTAGGCACTGCCACCACTTCCCCAAAAAATACATTAATCTAAAGGCCATAATTTCTATAATTTTATATCAAAATGTTAAAGGTAGGGTAGGGGATCCTGAAAAAACGGTTTGAGCAAGCTACATTTTGAAAATGCACAATTCAAAAGTCCAAACCTTTTTCTTCAGATTTTCCCCCCAAAGCCACGCCTCCAGAGCAGAGGAACGTGCAAGGCTTGTTCCCGAGGGTTCACGAGCGCTGAGCAGCATCGATTGCTTTCTCCAAAAGTCATAAAGACATAATATCATCTTACCTTTTTACTGGGAAAAAGTTCTGAATTATTATAGTACCAAAGTTATCCACCAGGTGGCAGAAGACAAGTATGAGAATTTATTCAACAGAGTTTTTTCCACAAAGTGATGCAATAGGTCTCAGAAGATGAATGTATCAAACAAGATAAGTCGCAATACTGTGAGCCCCTGAAAGGACTGATATGTGACTTTTTAAACTACAGTTTTGCATTTACACAGAATTTATTTAATTCAATATGAATTTATTTTATGTGCATTTAATCTTACTTTTGATTTAATGATTGTGGCCTGCGTGAATCAGACATCCTTAAAAGCCTCTTGGATTTTTATAACTGAAATCGTATCCTCATTTAGTTTCTCAAATAAAATCTACAAGAAAAACCTTTTTCCTGAGCTAAAAGAAAAAAATATTTAGTCTCAGATGAAAGGAAACTGTGCAGTTCATATAATAAAGATTTCTGGTTGGAGCTGCTTTGTACATGACAATAGAGACCAGAGCCCCTGGATCATCTCTGAGCCCCAACACTAAAACACTTGACAACCCCCCTGTTGTCTATGTAATACACACAGGCCACATATGCCTTGATGTGTCGCTACACCAATTAGCAGCAATTAACACTAGCCCACTGAGCACCTGCGTTTTTAGCTTTCGCATCTGGGTTGGATTATCAGAAGTATGTTGTTGTTTTATCTGAATAAGTGCTGGAACACAGATAAACATCCCACCCGGCTGTTTCCCATCCCAGGAGAGTCTCCTTGTGTTTCAGCTGCAGCATGGTGGGCTTTCTTTGGTATCATAAAGTCATTTAATATCTTTTCTTGTTATTTAAAAGGCCGACCAAACATCTATTCTCTTACATGAAAAAGCTCCACCACCTCGGTGCTCTTTGCCAGCAGTGTTGTTGTAAATGATTATTTGCATTGAGTTTCCTGAGTACCGTGGACGAGTTGAGAGACTGCTCTATACAAACAGGCTGAGAGGCTGTTATTTCAGCAGTGATGCCTGACTCACCAGACATAGAGTGGGATATCGATTGGCTGTCGCTGAGCATGCAAAGCAGCAGTCTAAAGGAGACACTAGAAAGATGGCACAGGCAGCTCAGAGAGGAGAGAACAGCTCATATAAAGCAAGGCTGAGAGAGGTGGAGGGGGTTGAGAGTGTGGTGGAGAATACCAACTTGTAAATGATGGAGTTCGAGCTGCACCAGCCAAGACTTAGACGTATAAATCCTGATGAGTTAGTCCTGTACAGCCGAATGCCAGTTTGTATGTTTGTAGCACAGCGACACTTGTGTAAATTTATTTCATTGATCAGTTCAGAATCATTGTAGCTTTAAACAAAGTGAATCCAGGATGAGACGCTCAATTTAAATGTCGAATACCATAAGCGTCAAAGGAGTGTTGCATGTAATGTACAACCCCATTCCAAAAGAGTTGAGATGCAGAATTCAGTGATTTGCAGATCTAATAAACAGCATGTCAGATGTTGAAACTTTCATGGGAAATATGAGCTCATTTTGAATTTGCAATTTGTGACCCCATCCCATCAGAGATGCAGGGCGGATGCTCCCTCTCCTCTTTAGTCTGCAGGACACGCCGTCCATGATTTCCAGAAAGAAGTTCACATTTTCAACCAGTATTCCACTTTGCCTTAGAGTATTTTAAATGAGCTGTGGTCCAGAGAAGACGGCAGTGTTTCTGGATCCTGTTCACATCTGGCTTCTTTTTTGCATGATAGAGCTTTAACCTGCATGTGTGGATTTCAGGACTATGTTCACAGACAGTAATTTGGAAGTCTTCCTGAGTCCATGCAGTGGTTTCCAGTAGAGAATCATGTTTGCTTTTAATGCAGAAGATCACCAGCATCCAGCCTTGTCCCATGCACACAGAGATTCCTCCTGATTCTCTGAATCTTTGGATCATATTATACACTGTAGATGGTGGGATCATCAAAGTCTGATGAACATTTTTCTGACCATTTTTTTAGACCCATTTTGTCTCAGATTGGTGTCCATCTTTCCATCTGAGAGACTTTCTTAAATGCTCCTTCAGTCATGTTACTGACGTGTTGCCATGCAACCAAATTAGTTGTCAAATGCTCCTCCAGTTGTTACTTTTTCAGCCTTTTGTTTCTCCTGTTCCAACTTTTTACAGACGTGTTGCTGCCATCAGATTTACAATCAGCTCAGATTTTTCATGAGATGATCAAATGTCTGTTTAATCATCTGATATGTTGCTTATGTTCTACTGGGTGTCAAAGTTGATGACATTTATAAATGATTGTATTTTGTTTTTACAGTGTCACAGCTTTTTTATAATTGCTTGTAAATATTAAGATGTAAGAATTCATGTAAAATCAAGGCAGAGCATGATACATTTATTTTTCATTGTAGATTTCACACATAAAGGCAAGTCAGATTGTCATCGTCCTGCAGCTGCCAGATCAGCGGCGGTCCACCACTGTTTGTGCTGTGAGTCTGCACTGTGGCCAAACTTGCCATGTTGTTTTTAGAAAAGAGGATTTCTCCTGCAACCCTTCAAAACAGCCATACTGGTTCAGTCTTTTTCTAACTGGACTGTCATGAACTTTAACATTAAACATTCTAACTGAGGACTGGACTGTCTGAAATGTAGACTTTGGGGGTGTTAAAGTTTCTCTGACATTAAGCTGAACCTGCTGGGCTGTCCACTCAAAATTGGCAGCTGTCTTGAATGATTTCTACTTGTGAATGATGGACAAATGATTTGGTAATGGTCTTAAAACCCTTATATTCATTGCTTCTCATGTCTTTCCTACTCATCATAATATCAACACACACCTGAATGACTTCAACCAGAAAATTGCTAAGATCTCTGTTTTTGTTTCACTTGAGCTTCACTTTCAGGAAATATTTACAACAATCTTTCATTTGATCAGTAATTAGTCACTTTAAGTATCAGTATTATCTAAAACAAATGGATACATAGAGAACACTTGATTATTAAGAAAAATCTATTCTTATCATTCATAGTTTAGTTATTTTTGTCTTATTTTTTAACGATTTTAATTTTTTTTCCCATCTGTGCGTCATAATGTGCAATCAATCACTCCATTTTCAATAAAAACAAGAAAAAGGGGATTCTATTTGGATGTTTACCTGCAGAACAGGCTCAACAAGACATGAAATACTGTCTTCAAGAAGGAACTGAGCAGACTTCTCAAAAACAAATAAATTGCTTAGATGTTTGTTACAAAATGCTGCACATCATCCAGTGGTCCATCCCTTTCTGAGCAAAGTGGAGCATCTTCTGATGGCTACTTCCAGCAGGATAATGCACCATATCACAAAGCTCAGATCATATCCAACATGACAATGAGTTCACTGTACTCCAATGGCCTCCACATTCACCACATCTCCACAGTGGGAGGGCTAGAGGGTGGGTGTAGGACTTGAGCCCTTGCAATGTGGTTACAGGAAAAATTAATGAATATTTATTTATTTGTTTATTCATCCATTTATTTGGTCCTGGGGTGTGGTGATTGGGTGCCCTCTGGGGTATGCTGTGGCTTTCTGGTTGTGGTCGCCATGACATTGTTATTGAATTGTGGTTCAATAGAAATATTTTAAATAAACGAGCAAAAAAAAGAGAAAATAATGTACGTTACGTCACTTATAAGCTAATATTTTGTTGAGCAATCCTTTAAAGCGATCGATGCATTCAGGGGTTTTCTGTAACTCTCAATCAGACGTCTACACCTGTCCACAGGTATTCTGGCCCAATGCGCATCAGCAAAGTGCTCTCATTGGTCCAGGACAGTATTGTTTATTTGTTTTTTATTATTTTTCAGCTCAATTAAATTAACAAACAATGTCTTATTTATTTCACTAAATTATAATTTAGCGAATTTATATTTATTATTACTTTTTTCAGTTTCCAGTTATTTGAATTACTATTAAGAATTTTGTCTTTTATTTAATGGAAGGGTATGAATAATTTTGTTTACGACTGTACATACAATGCTTTTTGGGGCGGGCAATGTGGTACATGGTGGGCGGGGCCTTTCAGCTAGGTGGGCCTGTCCGATAGGTGTCGCCTCCTGTGCTGTGTGGGCGTCTGATCCTCAATATTAGTGGCTTTACCAACACAAACGCTGCAATCATTCTTGAGTGGGGGTGTCTTCCTACACCCCTGTTTCCTGGGTGGTGACAGGGGCGGGATGATGACAGCAGGTGGACTTGGTCCTCTGGCTTGGGGTCTAGGCTGCTGGGAGGCTGCAGTCGTAACTTCTCATATCTTGCACTCACCATCATTTTGCTGTCACGATGCTGGACTGGATAAGTTAAAAAGGAATATCACATTTTTCATTCTTTCCATAAATGTTCTTATCATTTTCTCATTATATAACGTTAATATTTACCCGTTAAAAAATGGTCCCTTTACTGTATGTTAAACAAGAAAGTTTTAGTGTTGTTTTATTTAACATTCATTTTGCACAAAAATAATCCATTAAGTCCAATGAGCAGTGGTAGAAATGGCCGTGACAACAGTGCAAAGCAAAGACTGAGAGATCAGTTTGAGCCTTCACTGTTTGGCTTGTTGCACTTCAGCTCCGTGCCAGTGTTTCTAATTACACGGTGATGATTGGCATAAATGGAGCCAGAGTCTGCACATTTGTATATTTCAGTAGTTGTCAGTGTGATGGGACAAAGTGTGAAACGCAGTCCCAGCTGACTTGTTGTAATTTAACACCTTCCCAATGTTCTTTCTGCAGTGATGACTTTCATCTATGATTTGCAGCATGTGAGGACGTGGCTTAGAACAGTAAATTAGATGACAAATAAAGGGTCACTCTTTCCATCTTATTGAAAACCTGCACATTATGAATATCGCTTTCCACGTGTCATGTTAGTTTTAAGGAATATATCCAATTCTACAGCTTCAATAAAACTGATACACAGCCATTATTTAGTCAGTTAAGCTGAATTTAACTAAAAAAAGGAGTTTTAAGAGTTCACGTCAATTTGATTTAAATTGACAGTGTTTAAAACTGTCGGGTAGACAATCAGAAAAGATTTTGATTTCAGCGTAACAAGGCATTTTAAGCTCTTTCAGCTTATTGTTTTGGTTTATAACTGAACTCTGAATGTATCCGTGATCAGCTGAGCAAACCCATATGATCCAAAGAATTAAAAAATATTCTGCTGGAAAAAGAACTGATCTGGTCCTGCCATCAACTGTTTGCAGTTTTAATACACATTAAATATTCTCTTTTTTTATTAATTTTTTTATAATATTTTTATTGAATATTGAATCTTATTGGACTTGGAGACCTTGCAATCATTACGTGGTTCGTGAGCTCCTCTGGATACCAAAGTATTCAAGAGTCAGGTGACAGGCCATCTGTCTGAAAGCTGAACCATGGCTGAAACTGGGAAATGCAACAGGAAAATGATCTAAGCAGCAGGGGAAAAAAAAGAATTAGAAAGAAAGGTGTTGCAGTCACAATCCAGACCTGACTGGCATGCTGTGACTGGACCTTAAGAGAACTGTGCATGAAGACATTTTTTGCCAACTTTAATGGCCCAACCACCTCCATAACGATGATACTAACTTCATACAGAAAATAATCATTTCAATCTTTAATGCTAAAGGTGGTTCTCCTGTTAGAACTATTAAATCAATAAAAATGACAGCATAATGTGTCATCTGAGACTGTTTATCTGGTTTTAAGAGAAAAGTTTGATTTTGCATCAAAGATCGTGTCACGTATCGTCATGTTTCTTGTTTACATACTGAAAAAATGATCTGCTGATGGTAGTATCAGAGAGAGAAGTAGTCACCAAAACCCTTTAGGTTTCATTCTCTACAGTAATCCAACAGCTATCACTAATACTGCTTGTTTATATCCAATGCTGGACAAGTCATGGTTTCCTATGATATTTTAATTAGTTTCGTTGAAGAAACTTAACTTCTTGCCTTGAGTTGACTAATTTACTGTGTGACCTCTAAGGATTACATGCTTCCACCATTTTCCTTTCAACAAGTAAATATGAGCTCCTTCCAGGGGACTAAGTTGTTTGCACTATGCTGTAAGAGGCCCCCACTGGGCTATAATGTGATCAATGTTGTGAAAACAATTTTGATAATGCGGTGGAATTAAACCGACAAGGCCCCCTGTCGACAGTTACATTAGAAACCAATGGCACACCGGCCGGGGCTAATGACTCGGCTTACTACTGCTTGGCTGAGAAAATGGGCTTGAATAGTACTTAAGGGAGCCCTTAATATTGAATTCATTGTGAACCGATTAGGTGCTGTTAAATGCTAAACAGTACAGTAGCTCTGTGATGGACTGACATCCTGTCCACCGTCTCTGGCTCATTAAGAAGCGTGTTGGTCATGGATGTCTGGGTTAAAAATTCAGCTGGTGTCAGTCACGATGCTGTGTTTTTAAGCTTGTTGGTGATCTCATGGAGATTAACAGCCAGTTGTACACCTGGAAGTGTGAGGGTCCAGCTACCATGATGGGATATGCAAGGTTTGACTTACACAGGACATAGAAGTCAAAGTTATTCTTCCAGCCTTCTCAGTCTGTCCTCATGCTTTGCTGTTTAATGTCATTATCACTTCATTGTCCTGATGTTTCATTTTTTAAATATGAATAGTTACCAAAAAAAAAAAAAAAGATTGGAAATTTATTTTAAAGCTCCACATCTGAACTGGGACAGATTTTCTCAGTGACCCCTCCCCCACCGACAGCTAATCCAGCATCATCTTCATTCCGTCTCTTCTCTGAGATCTCTCCAGCCAGTCTTATGTCTTTCCTCTCTTCCTCAGATAATGTCCTCTTTTTTTTTTTTATGGATCACCCATGGTGCACATTCAAGACAACCAGTCTGTTAATATTCAGTTGCTAGAGTGTGATGTAAAGCTAGAAAGTGATGCTAAATCCCAGAAGAAAAAGTAGTGAAGTGTGGTTTCTCAGCTTCTAGATGCTGCAGAGCAATAGGACTAAGATCACTCCTGTATAATAGGTTATATGTGGTGACCACAGCAGCCTGGGCTGTAAAACCGTTTCCATTGTTCCACAGAAACAAACTTGATATTGACCCATTTAATAAAATTGACCGGATTTCATGTTGCCGCAACACGTGGGTGGCCACAGGATTAAATAAATTCAAAACTGTTTTAAATATTAAACAAATATGTTTGGGAAATTTAATGAAACACGTTAATAAACACACAATGTTAATAAATGAATGCTATTCTTTTCATTTATGGCCTCCTGGACGTCTCCCTGGTGTTCCGGGCATGTCCCACCTGGAGGAGACCCTGTGGAAGACCCAGGACATGCTGGAGGGACTACTTCTCTCGGCTGGCCTGGGATTGCCTCAGGATCCCCCCCCCCCGGATGAATGGTTGAGGAGACGGAAGTTTGGGCTTCCCTACTTATGCTGCTGCCCCGGCGACCCGACCCTGGATAAGTAGCAAGAAATGGATGGCTGGATGGACGGGGATCCTTATGGAAAATAAAATGAAATATACCCTGAAAGTAAACTATTTATAGATCTCCCCTCTTAGGTCCTTTTTGCTTCTCAGGGACAAGCTCCCTTTGGCTCCAAACAATGGGTATGTATCGTGGTTTTTATGTCAATAGTACAGCAGAAAAAACAAAACCAGAATCATCACAGACTTTGAAAAGTGTTCAAATTTACCACTCATCTTAGTCTCTGACCTACTGTAGATACTTTTTACTGAATTTTCATCTAGCAGCTGATCAGAAGTTTGCTTGCTTTTACTCTATTATTTCTATTTATTTTATACATTTGTTTGATTTTATCAAGTTTATTTTTATTTTTTTAAAATTTAATTTTAATTGTCTGTTTTTATCAAATATTTATCATTAATTACAGATTTTTTTATCCGTTATTTTATAATATTCATCTTTATAAGCAAAACAGATTCAAAATACAGTCATTATGATAAATGAAAAATAAACTTTGCAACGTTACATTTCACATTCTGCTAATGATTTATGTAAGGATTAAACAACGAGGACGAGTGCATTATACGGTTTTAATGCACGACGCGGCGTCTAGAACACCATGACGCGCAGTGGAGTGATGATCCTCCGTGAAGTGCATTAAAACCGTGTAATGCACGAGTCCGAGATGTTTAATCCGTTTATACCATGGTCCCACACAGTAAACATTTCATTTTTGGAACTATTTTATCTTGGCCTTGAATAACTTTTTATGCTAAACAACCGTTGTCAAGAGAATCCATGCTACAGCGCGTTTCTCATTCACCCGTCAAAAGCCAGCTGATCTGAACCAGTTGATTAATGCGTTGCTATGGGGACGCCCGTAACGGAGTTATATAACAGTGATTTAACTTGCCAATACGTGTGCATATATACGAAAATAATACATGCCAGTTGGCATTAGAATTTTTACGGACCATGGTATATCTTTTATATGATGCAGTACTTGTTACTAGCATGTAGTATATCTGTGTGGAGCATATATGTCATTGTTGGTTTACAAATATTGTTAATATTTTATTTGTTTTTCTTTCAAAAACCAAGGGTCACTAATATTAGTAATTACAATCCATACATGGCTTCGGAATATGCATCGTTGAACATACTTTAAATAATCTATACTTCTCTTAGTAGCTGAGGCACAAATTTTCTCCAAAGGTTAGATATTTAAAGGAACAAATGTTGCCGAGTCTTGACATAAGAAACATGTTCAGGTCTGCTGCAGATACTGTTAGTCCTCTATGATTTTGTCATTAAGCTCGATGTAGCACATGTTTCTGAACGAGACAGCGCAGCCTGATTTTTAGTGGGAATTTATCTGCAATCACGCTTAGCTGTAAACAGCCCACTCCAAACAGCCCAACTCACACAAGATTGTTGTATTTAGGAGTTAATAGCACCAAATAATAGCAGTCATCTGCCCATCTCAATCACTATCAATACATGAATGAATAAAACATCATCTCCATTCTTCTGAGAGACGAGTGATGAGAGGGCACAATATGACGCTCCAACCATTCCTATTGGCTCCCACGTGCAATCATATGTGTGGGATCAATACTGATAGCAGAACGTGCTCGTATCATGGTGACAATTACAGGTTTGGAGATTAAACGGGCTGACCAGGTGTGTTTGGCCATACAGGCCGAGCCGTGTGATTTGGTGGAGCCATCAGCGATGACAGCTACACTGTAATTTTCATTATTGAGGAGTCTGGCTGTGGGTTATATCACTGTATACAACAAAATAATACTCTTTCTGTGTGTGTGTGCTGTTGACCACATAGGTTTCTGTCAAATAGAAGCTATTTAATGAGTCTTTGTATCATTTGGTTTCAATCAGTCAACACCAAATGTTTCGTCTGACATCGAGGAGCTCTGAAAGCTACAGATGAATGTGGATATTAAGACGTGTTTGGTTCTTTATGAATTAAACATGTCCCAGCGTGGCCTGAACCACACTTACAGGGTAAGATGTTGTTAGTTCATGAACTGATGTCCATGTAACGGTAAATTTAACATTGCATTGGGCTTTGGGTCACCTGCTCAAAGCAGGGATGGGGCAACACATTTTTGTTGTGGGGGGGGTATGCAAGGGGACAGACAGGAAAAAGGGTACCATGGAAATGAGATCTTAAAAATGACTTAAAAAGTAAGTGAAAAAAGGTCTGGATTTTAGGAAATAAATATGACTAATGTGGTCGTCTGATAAAGATTAAGTAAAAACAAACAGCCAATGATTTCTCATGAACAAGGATGATCCTGCATTGTATGTTTTTAATGATTGCTGCACAGACTTATATTTAACTGATAATGAGAAAATCAGCAGTTTTATCAGTGTTTCTTCAGCATTATTGGCAATTTAACTTCATACGTTATGACTTTTACATCCTATTCATAAGTAAACAGGGATGACTACCGTTATCACCCATTATGATCAAGGACACGGTAGTATTGATGTAGAAAGTATACAAAAATATGCTGCGTTCACTTGCACTTGTGCATCTGAGGTTTACCCAGGTAAAGGTCACAAAAGATAAGCTATATTAATTATAAATAAATACGTTTTTTTCTGTAGACAAGTTGTTATTGTGTCAAATAGTCTGTAAATTGTAGTTACCGTAGATACAGTCCCCCTGATCACCCTCTCCCCAACATGTCACATCCCAATTTTACCCCCGAGTATAAATATGTATTCAAAGTACATCACAATAGAGAAATATGTGTTAACCCAACCATCCGTTTTCTATATCTATAGCAAGTTAAAGTCAGATAAATAGCTATGTAGCCCAGCTGGTGATCAAGGTTAATGCATTGGAGCTGACCTCTTAATAAAATGACTATCAGGGACAGATCATTGTGAATACATGCAACACTGCACCATGGAATGTTTAACACTGTCTTTTAGTTTTATTATAAGGTTTTTGCTCTGCTTAAAGAATGAACGTGTCTCATCACCCTGCAGAGCAGCTCCCTCATGATGACTTATATTTCTCTTTGTATGACAGGAATCAACATAAATTAGAGAAATAATGTGTAACTAAACACATAATCCACTTTTCTCCTCAAGGTGGAAGCGGCGGGATCTCTTCCTGGAAAACACTTAATAAATAATTAAGGGAGTTAAAGAGGTTTAATAGGATTTCAGCGGTGGGTTGACAAACTCTGGCCATAGAAAAGTTGAAATGGCAAATATGAGCTAACAGATGTTTATTTGGAAATGGAGCAGACAGAGCAACATTACTGTAGTGGTACTGTAGTTTTATTTTGTTTTACTTCATTTTATTTAATTTAACTATTTTATTTTGTTTTATTTTATTCATTTTATTTTATTTATTTCCCTTAATTTTATTTTATTTAACTTAATTTTTTTTATTTGTTTATATTTTAATTTATTATACTTATTTTATAAAAGTGAGGTGGGCAGACTGGTTGGAGATGATAAAAAGGCAACAGGAAGTAGATAAGCACTGGTTCCAACCAATGTATGCAGAATAGCATCTCTGAACACACAACACATCCAGCCTTGAAGCAGATGGGCTACAGCAGCAGAAGACTACACTCAGCTGTCAGCTAAGAACAGGAAACTGAGGCTACAATTCACACAGACTCCCCAAAGCTGGACAATAGAAGATGGAAAAATGTTGGCTGGTCTGATGAGTCTCCATTTCAGCTCCACATTCAGATGCTAGGCTCAGAATCAGGTGGAAACATCATGAAAACATGGACCCATCCTGCCTTTGGGCCCCTTAGTACCAACATGGCATGGTTTAACCAGCACAGCCTACCTGAGTATTGTTGCTGACCATGTCCAT
>JAOXYM010000009.1:2251538-2266612 GCA_028567055.1 Leptatherina wallacei
CTCTATATATATATATATATATATATATATATATATATGTATATATATATATATAATATATATAATCGATATTATATAATAAGATATTTAATCAATATTATATAATATACTTGATTTAAACTTGTATATGTTCAATATCTATTAAAATCTACATGGATGATTTCATTTGTACTTTAATATCGGGGGAAATAAAGTGATTCTTCACATTTTTATGAGTGATGGCACTGTGTGCCATAAAAAATAATAATCACAAGATACTACTGGTTAAACAAGGCGTATAGTGAAGGGATTTGAACTGTGATTTTCTCATCCTCCTATAGTCAGGCTGTAACCACTAATCAGCTGTAGGGGTGGTATGTTAGGATTTGATCTTTATTGTATCCATTACAGTCCTGTTCTTTCTCAATACTAAAGAATGGTTTGTTTTTTTCAATAATCTTTTTATAAGAATAAATTCAGAACAGGAATTTATTTATATTTAGATATAACTACATATGTTTTCCACTGCAGCAACAGTAAAGTTTACAACAGCATAGTCACAATATAAACTCAGTAATATCTGGAAACAAATGGAGGGGGGGCTAGTTTGTCTCAGCCAGCAGCTAAAGCTTCCAAGAATTTGTCAAATTTTCAGATTCATGGCAAACTAAGATGAACACCACACAGACATCTTTCATTTAGCAAGCTTCTCTGCAAAGTAAAGAGTTAATAATGTCAACACCTCTGGAGGAAAGTGAGATCTCTCAGCTCTCCAAACCTCCAATGATGCTGCAGAGCCATGATCAACCAGCCTGTAATCAAACCCTGAAAGCAAACCCCATCAATGCATTTAAGAACCAAATGCATGATTACATTAATGCTGCTTTCAAGGGGTTGGATATAAAACAGGAAAAGATTTTCTTCTGGTTGAATGTCCAGTATCTCCTGTCTTTTGTAAATTTTCTCAATCCAGCAAAAATCTTCCTCCCCGTCCAGTTTCTGTTGATGTATGGAGTTTCTATACAAACCTCATTCAGCAGGTCTTGATGCTCTCACCCACTATTCTAAGCTAACTGTCCGAGGAGTTATTACTTAAAATGGAGTTTGTACGCACATTGGTACAAATTATGTTGAACTTTTTTCAGGTATATTGATTCATTGCTATCTCGAGGTACAATTATGGGTAATGCTTTTGATTCATTGCTTGTTTGGAGAATAGAGTCATTCATAATCCATTTCAACATAAATTCCTTCTAAAAAAGATACTTTCAATCCAAAAACTGTTGAAATGGGCAATATGTTTTTGCAGAAAGGCTATATAGTTTATATTTCTTCAGCTTATCAGACAGCTCTGCATTTAGAGAGGGAATCCCTACCTGTTTCAAAAACTAAACCTAGTACCACCTCCACTTAATGACTTTCTCTCCAGTGTACTCACCACTTGTAGGTAGCAGAGGTGGTAGGGAAAAAAAGAAAATCTTTTGGGGCTTCAAGATCCAGACTGATAAAGCTGTTGACGGCTAACCAACCAGGCATCGTGGTGATAGATAACTACAAAAGAAGGCAGCAGTGATGGATACAGCAATCCTGAATGGCAGCAACATCAAGAAGAAGGAAAATGAGGAGCTAAAACATATACCAAGAACTGAAGGAGAAAGTTGAAAAAAAGTGGTGGTAGTGGTAGCTGGAGCACTTGGGTTGTAAATTATAAGAGTGGCTCTAACAGATGCAAGGAAGAACAGATATCCCTACCCATAAAAACACAGTCCCAGCAACAGGTAAACCCAGAACCCGCTCCCAAGGCTCTGGTATAGGACCCAAGCTGGAAAGAAGGGCAGTGGTTTGATACCCAATAATATTGCAAATAAAACATATTTCAAGAAGCCAGATGAACTGTATGCCTCCACATCATTATATAATGTGCAGATTTGGATGGATGGATGGATGGATTTTAGGGGTGCACTGGAATATGTTTACATGTTCTAATGTTCAACAGAAAATTCCTTTGCTGGCTACCTGGCTACCGTACCCACTGCAACCCCTTCATTCCAGGAAGAAGTCTTTTGTTAAAGGCTTGAACCCAAAACAAGCTTATTGCTGCACTCCTGATGGACAGAATGTTAATCTGTGACTGTTTCCTTCAACTACCTTTGGAAAGACATGTGAAGCTAATTTGGAGTTGTACTGACAAGAACAAGCATGGTCACATAGGGATATATTTACCATAATCTATGGACACATCAAACATTAGGAGACTTTATGTAGTTCCACTATGATTCCTTAGTGAAGCTGAAGAATAGTTGGACTATGAATGAGGTGATTTCTGTAGGAATGTTTTTTTCTCTATCTTCAACATTTCTCCGTAATTCTTAAATCATTTTTACTTCCACTGATTGATACCATATGTATTACCATATTACCATATGTCTGTATTACCATATTACCATGTGTATTACATGCATTGGTATCATTGGTATTCTGTTTTTCTGCATTTGTGCGACTTTCAATTGACTTTACCTGTTAGCTTAGGTACGTTTGGTTGTATTTAGTTCCAATGAACTGGAAAGGAAGTGACATAGAATATCTCTTCGAGTGATCAGTTGTTTCATCCGCATGACATTGACCCGGTTGTTTGGTCCACATGAGTAAAATGCTGTGTGAAAGCAAACCAAACCAAACCAAAGGAAGGTGGGACATTTTTCTGAATTCCTTGCCCAATCGAACAGAGTCCCCCAGTGTGAATGCACCTTCAAGATACACACTATCTTGGAGGTTTTGAGGCCTAGATTGATGGAGTGGTGGAGAGAAAGAAAGAAAGAATTTCATCTGAGTTTGAAGACAATCTACATCTACATGTTCAGTTCACTTGTTCAAGTTCAGTTAACATTTATTTTAAAAGATACATTTGAGGCTCACTTGCATAAGTTTAAGTGCAGGAGATGAATATTATTTAAGAATCCTCTGAAACACTGCGTGAAAAGGTTCAACTAACACAGAACGGCCCCCCCCATGTCGTTTGTAAATTTTGAAACCATTTTAGCTTCACGTATATTTATTTTTTCTAAAGATTACTACTTGAATAGTAGTATTATTTATTGGTGTTTCGCTGAAAAAATGACTATTCTACCACCAGAATCAGTGCGTACGCAGGTCGGGGTTGTTCTTATATTTAAGAACATTTCTAAGTAAAAGTACAAGATGGTAAATTCCACATTTTGTGTGAAAATGTTATCACGAACAAAATACGCACAAATCTATTTATAAGAACGGATGATACACGAGGGCCCAGGATAGAATTTAAAATGCTTCTCCTCACATGTAAAGCTCTCCATGACCAAGCTCTGGTGTATATCAAAGACCTCCTAGTTCCATATATTCCCAACATAGCACTTCATTTTCAGACTGCAGGTCTACTTGTGGTTCCCAGAGTCTCTAAGAGTCGAATGGGTGGCAGAGCTTTCGGCTATCAGGCCCCTCTCTTATGGATAAGGCTGCCAGTTTGGGTTTGGGAGACAGACAACCTCTCCATCTTCAAGATCAGGCTTAAAACCTTTCTTTCTGATAAATCTTGTAGTTAGGGGTGGTTAGCTTCCCTTAGTTATGCTGCTATAAGCTTAGGCTGCTAAGGGACATCCCATGATCCACTTGGCTCTTCCTCTTCATCTCTCTGCTCCTTATCTTTCATGTAGAAACGTATGACGGTATTGGCATCATTAACTTGTATTTCTTCTCTCAGCAGGTTTAGCTGGGTCTGTTGAACTCTCTTTTCTGTCCTCTCCACCCCACCTGGTCGAGGCAGATGGCCGCCCTCCCTGAGCCGAGTTCTGGTTCTAGTTCTGCCTGAGGTTCTTCCTTCCTGTTAAAAGGGAGTTTTTCCTTTCCACTGTCGCCCTGTGCAGCTTAGGAAGAGGGATTGGATCAAAGTCAAGATTCGATGCAATCTGTTAGTTTTCCTTAGCTAGGCTATTATTAGTATCTCCGCCAAGGCGCTGAGGTGATGTTTTCACCGGCATACATTTGTCTGTCTGTTATCCAGATTTTGTAGGTACAGCTAGATTTTATAATCCCACATTGTTTGACCCGGATCATATTGATATTCTGGATCTGGTGAAGTTCCAAATATAGAGGGTACTGGGTGGGCTGTTGAGCTTTTTGGGGTTTTTCTCAGGTGAGTCACCCTATGACTTGGCAGAGGTCTGAGCTCTCTGATTGCTTCTAGTTTGTTATGAATTGGCTTGTATGAAAATTGATTGAATAACAATGAATTGGCTTAAATTGATTGTCTGTGAAATGCCCTGAGATGACATTGTTGGAATATGAATTGAATTGAACTGATAGCTGATGTGCAGGCCAGAGATGTTTTGGTGCCAGCTCCTGATAGAAGTCAGTAGGGATTGTGTTTGCACAATAAAATCAATAAAATAAACTCAATTTCAAATTCATTGTCACATGTTTCAGCTTGATTTAGAAAGCAATGGTAAAAGTGAACACAGTATTTCAGTAAGCAGAAATCCAGTAGCTTAGCTTGTAGCCTGGACAGCACTGGGGCACTTACCCATATTGGTTTACGGCAAGACATTCCAGCTAATTTAACCCAGACTTCCCCTTTCAATATCCATCCACAGACACTTTTTCAAAAGAGATGGGGTGTCTATTAAAATGATACATGTCCCATCATAACACAAAACGACCACAATCCTTCTGCCCTGATGACATTCAGAAATGACAGCATAGACACAGGTACACATGCATGCAAAAGTTCTCATATGTGCACATCACACACACACATACACAGAAAACCACGATTCCCTCAGCCCCTCCCATCAGAGAAGTGAAGCCTTTTAATTATCTGCTGATTACCTGTTAGATCACCTTAGCTAATGGAGAGCAGCTCCCCAGGGAGCCATCCAATCTAACTCTCATCTCACACAATGGGCTCCTCTTCACTGGAGAGAGTAGACTCTGTGTGTGTCTGTGTGTGCGCAAAAGAGAGATAGACAGAGAGTCCCTCTAAGGCAGATGCTGAGATTAGTACTGAAAATAGCCGTCTATTTATTCTTTCATACACTAGATTACCATCACACCCTGCTCTGAATTCAGACACCACCTCTGTGTCGTCTAATTTTGGTGGCAAGCTTCCATTTTCATCAGACTTGTAGCTGAGATCATCGCTGATTATTCCCCCAACGAGTTTTTATGCATCCTAAGTTGCTCAACTCTGTACTTTGCATGCATTACTTAAACTGTGTTTGGTCTGTTTTTATTGTTATGCCTTCATCCTTTATTACAGGTCTCTACTTGAAGAGAATAAGATTCACAAATGCTGAGTAATGGCTGCAGGACTGCTAACACCTTCTTAAAACTGAGGAGAAAAATGTAATTAAAGTCAATGAAAAAAAAAAATCCTGGCATTTTTTCTTTCGTAAATGCATAATTGAAGCTGGACATGGACCACCGTAGTAAAAATTCCATACAACTTCCTGGCCAACCTTTAGAGCATACTAAGTGGCTCAGTTTAGAGCAGGTTGTCCAATAACCAGAAGGTTGTCTGTCTGCCCCAGGACAGCATGGAGCTTACCACCACCAAGTCCATCCTTTTCATCTATTTTCTTCCTGCTTATCTGGGATCAGGTCACGGGGGCAGCTGCCTAAGCAGGGAAGCCCAGACTTTCCTTTCCCCGGCCACTTCCTCCACCTTGTTCAGGGGGATCCCAAGGCATTCCCAGGCCAGCTGAGAAACATAGTCCCTCCTGGGTCTTTCCCGGGATATCCTACTTGTGGGAACCATCACCAAGTATGAAGGAATATTGGATTTAATAAGCACTTTAAGTGCCATCAGCAGAAAAGCTCAATATAAATCTAATCCATTATTATTATTCCTGCTAAGAAACAAGCAAAATAAAGCAACTACATGAACTCCTTTAGGGAGTACATCCATTAACCAACGTTTGCAGGGTTATTTTAGGACAGTTTGTGAAAGATCCACAGGAGAATATGAAATGACTGTCAAGATTCAGATCTGAGACATCTTACTTGAATGAGACATCTTCCGTGTATGATGCCAGTGGTTTGGAAGGCTTTGACAATGGTAGTATTCACCCTGATGCTTGTTGATCCACTTTAAACCAACCATGCTCCACTTCCACAGATAAAACGGTTCACCTGGAGCAGTGTGAACACTCATTCTCATACTGGTGTGGACCAAAGACCTGAACTCTGGTCCTCATTTAAACCGGGGGTCTCCTGGTTGGGTTCTCTTCCAGTGTGAAAGCAAATGGAGCATCCAGTGAAGCAGAGACAGGAAGTGATACAGAGCAACATGGTGGACATCTGGCTGCCTCTCCTGATGCTCATGCTGGACACATTCTGGTGAAAACTGGATCAGGTCTGAACACCAAAGTCAAACCAGAAACCAGACTGCAGACATATTGGCCCAATCCCATACCGATCCCTCCATGTTTAGGGCTGTCCCAAATGGCGTAGTGTGGAGGGCGAGTGGACCGTTCAGCCCCAAATAGAAAGTCTGCATCTATGCACACTTTGCAGCTAGTGCAACGGCTAAACGGAGGAAACAATTTTTAGATGCGAGTTCCGCATGTGTCCTGTATGTTTGTTACACTGACAGAAAATCACCAGGTGTAGGAAGATAACATGAAACTAGCAAAACATCCTCTTTGCTGATGTTGGATTTAATATAAACACAATTATCGGCATTCATTCATAAGTTTGATTGAAATATCAAACGGTATTGGAGTTGACAGACTTGGGGAGTTACTTAAAAGTATGTGAAGTATAATGTAGCTTCTGTCATTGTAATAATTCCTGAATTTATGATGTTTGAGGGACAGTGGAGGAAAAATGAGGCAGCTCGTGCGCCTTGCTACCTGTGCGCAAGGGTACACAGCATCTTTGTGTTGCTATGGTGATGCATGCTTTCCTTTTCCGGCGGAGTGAAGAGGGCACCTCGTTCCTGCCCATCTTTTTTATGCCCCCCCTCCAATTAAAGTGTCCTCCGGCGGCTGCGAGTGTGACTTCATTTGGAGTGACACTCGGTAGTGAAGGGGTAGTGTGTAGGGGACGGTATGGGATTGGTCCTTATTGTTGCTCCATTGTTTACTAGTGGTGGACCAGACGTTTTCAGTCCTAGCCAATCAATGAGCCAGATTTTCTTCTTCTTTCTTCTGGTCAGTGGTCGTTTCAGGGAATATCTCCCCCTAGTGAGCATATGTTGTAACTACATGATGTTGTCCAGGTGGTTTGGTTTGCCTCAGTAAAGTTCAGTGTGAAAACAAACCAATCCCAAGGAAGGTGGGACATTTCTTAGAATTCCCTATCCAAACAAACCGAATCCCCCGGACTAACCTGGTGTAAATGTGTCCAATGTCTGGATATGATTTTCCAACCAATGTGTAAATTGGTTGTTACCTGAAAATGACTTGATTCAGTAGGTAAGCAGAGTTTGGGATCAATAATCACAGAACAAAGTTCAGTTTATGATGAAAGACAGAGAAAAATTTTGAAATAATGTCCATTACTTCCGCTTGACGGGTACACTGTTGTCAAACATTATAAAATATGAAGGAAAATGGAGATTCTTGTAATACGGAAATAGAAAGTTGGTTACAGGGATTAATCCGGACATAAATAATAAGATATTCTGTTAAGATTTTAAGGTATTTTTCTCTTGAGATGTGACAGCAGAATATTTTAATGTTCAGGCACAAAAACAACTTTGTTAGGTTCACAGTAAGACTGTGGGTCCCCACCAGTTAAGAAGAAGAAAAGCTGGTTGAGAGATGACCGAATTTTGACCCCTGGAGCGCCATGTCTGTATGAACACATGAACTGACCGAGATCAAGTCTAGAAGTTCAGCAGAGGATAAGAGACCGGCAGAAACACTGAAGATGTCCTAAAAACTAAGAAATTCAACGCTACGCAGCTCTGGAACAAATGAAGAAGCTGTTCACTGGTTAACTGGTTGTGTTCACTGGTTAACTGGTTGTGTTCAGTCGTTCAATGATCAGATCTTAAACTTAGTTATTTTATGTCTTCCTGAACTAAATGATCTTGTTGAAAGTGAGAAGATGATTATTAACCTCTTGCACCCTGCCTGCCCCAGATCTGGGGCTTTTAATCAGCAATCACAGGACCAAACAATGGACTCATCAGTCAGATGAAAGCAATGTAACATCAAATTAAACAGCAGAACCGCTACAATAACACGACAAACACAGTTCAAATCATAACATTAAACATTAAACATAACATCATGACATTAAAGACTCAGGGTACAAATGAACCATCATTCATCAACATCACCAGTGAGTCAGCAGCTTTCTGGTTTTATTTATTATCTAGCTGTTTGCTGGCCTGGTTGTGGGCTGACCCCACTTTTGGGTCAAAATGTGTTAGAGGTACAGTAGCTTCTATGTAGGTGTTATGGGAAATATACAGAAATAAAGATTGTTTATTTGTTTATATTTTTGTCCAGATGTTCTACTGATGCAGCTGTTTGTCTCTTTATCAGAGAATCCAGTAAATCTGGATCTGACTGCATCATTATGTTAGAAAATAAATCTCCATTCAGTCTTTCTCCATCAAACACAAAGCGTTGAATGCTCTTCTAATATTCATCCCTGTGATGGAGCGTAGATGTTTATTTTCTTTAAAAATTACATTTTTAGGAAGTATTTATCCCTGTGGACTCTGCATGACTTTAGTATTTTTAATGGGCTGCATGGTTGATATTTACATTAAAGGGAGCACAAAGATTTATCAAATCAAATCAAACTTTATTTATAAAGCGCTTTTCATGCGATCAGCAAAACAAAGTGCTTTACATTTCAGAGTTTATGATTGTTTATGGGCAGTCTGCGCCAAAATACCAGGGTCGTCTTTTTGTCCCAGTCCACTACAGCTTTCTTATAACTGTTTTGTCTTATAACAGAATCTGGGCAAAGTTTATAAGTGGATAGAAACAGTAGAACAAAACATTTCAACACGAAAGAGTATATTTAGTGAAATATATTCAGTACATTTGCTTCAACTCCGGTAAATGTATTCATTTAATGGAATAAATGTATTATGTTAACGTCTGTGCACAATTTATATCTTTTGCTTTGCCTAAGGGAACAATTGACCAATTACCTTTACCTCTGGGTCAGGGTCTGTCGGGACAAACAGGAGTGAAAATAAATCTAAAGATTGATTAATATATTAATGTTCATATCAATATTTGGATTGATACACTCACCTCTAATGTTTTGGAGATTTTGCTAAAAATGACTTTAAGAGGAGTTATAATAGAATATGAAGTCCAAAATGAGGTGGAAGTAAGGACATAGAGGTCCTGTTCGGGGATTAAGTGATCCCCCCTGAACAGGTAATGTGCATTTAATTTGAGAGAACCAGTAGGTGATGGTGAATCCTAAAAAGATCCAGTTAATAAATGTGATTATGAGTTTTTTGCTCCTGAAGTCTACTTCTCTAACCTCCATTCACCATCTGTAATACACGAGTGTGATTAAATAAAGCCTACAGTCGTGTAAACCTCTCAACAAGCGTGGAATCAGCGATGGAGAACCCCCTCCTCTTCCAGCGCTTTTCAGATAAGGACGGGCGACGCTGAGTAAGGATCCCTGCCATCCCTGAAAACATCCCTTCTGGCATTACATCATGGCACTGTGCCTTCCCATGATAATGCTGGCTC
The DNA here is from genome assembly GCA_028567055.1 of Leptatherina wallacei. NCBI lineage: Eukaryota > Metazoa > Chordata > Actinopteri > Atheriniformes > Atherinidae > Leptatherina > Leptatherina wallacei. Next base: position 2,261,228 of record JAOXYM010000009.1, read on the forward strand.
TTGTTTCAGCGTTCGCAGCATCCCAGTCTGGTTAAGCATCTCCGTCTCATGAAAAAACAACAACCTAATGAGGATGTAACCATCAAGTCACAATTCCCCGACATCCTAATCCAGACTTGGGGCCAAGTGCGTCAAATTGAACCTGTCTGGAAAAAAGTCTGGGTCTGGGTATAGGTTACATGGTGTTGCCTGTGGGCAGAGACAAAATGAAAGACTCCTTTCCACCATGTTCCCTCATCAGGGATAGCCTGGCCTGCCATCAGAGTAATGGTGCTACAAACACAGCGGCATGCCGAGATGAGAGAAGGTTTCCCAAAGACGCCCGACTGCAGCATCAAACAGGAAAGACACACGGGACGGGAGATAGAAGAAGAGAGAGTGTGACTGAAAGAGGGATGGAGAGAGAGGGATAAAGAGAGAGGGGCCCTGGAGTGGTGCCAAGTTCCCAAGGTAGTGTACAAGTATCTTTAGAAGCCGGGCGTCTTGTTAGCTAATACATTACACCAATCACGGCCGGCTATCTTAAGCTACAATTAATCTGTGCGCTGGCACAGGCTGATAGGACAGCAACATGCTGTTTCTTAATTAAAAGCAAACGGATTAAAAATGATTAATAACGGTATTAAATATTCTCATGGACTACAAGCGCGGGGAAATCGGGGGGCTTTCTTATGCGGGCTTAAAACGAAGAAGTCATTAACGGCAGGCCCAATCTCCCTAAGCCAGGGCTTTACTTTGTTTGGGATCACAAGTTGCTTACTTCATGAATATGCATTTTGCCCCTATCAAGTCGAGACCAAAAGGCAATATCGTGGTGTGGCGGTGGTGTGGTATTTTTCCCCTCAGTGGCTGTGAAACTTTGAGTTTTTGATTTGTGACATTTCGTGGTCTGCCTTTGTAGCTGAGGCCTCTGTGTTAACTGCTTCCTAGCCACAGGCTGCTTTGCTCTGATGGAAAATACTGAAGGTAGCGAGGACATATTCGTTGTAATAACGAGAGCTTTTTGCTTTTACATGTGATTCCTCTTTGATTCAAGTTACAGAGATAGCAGTAGTCAGACACAATGCAGGGATCTCTCAGTTTAAACATGTGGTGGTTACATCCTCATCACCAACTCTGCATCTCAGATAAACCAAATAATTCTGGTTGATAAACTGTTTAAAATGCTACTTTTTGGCAATGTTGCATCATAGTTTGGTTCAGTCATAACATTAGTTTATTTGTTGATTCTCCATTTCAAGGAATGTTAAAATTACTCTTTAGCAGCTGATTACATGAAACATTTAGATTTTTCTGTGGCGTTTCAAACAGTTTTCAAACAAAAAAATTATTTTACCAAGAAGTTAGAATCTGTGGGTAACAGCTAAGCTGATAATGCTGTTTTAGTCACCATGCATGCATCAGTCCTCCTTCTAATGCCTATAGTTTGAGTTTTTATTCAGTATTTCTGGTAGAGATGGACAATATCAGAATATTTACTGCTTAGATATTCATACCAAAACTTATTGCCTCTTAAAGAAAAATTACAGTACATTATCAATATTTTTATTCCATGGGGTGTATGAAACATGAATATTAATGAAAACTCATTAACATTAATAAATTAACAAGTAAATCAATTAGAAATAAAATGAAAATACATATTTTGTTAAACTTTTGAAATAATTAGGTAAGAAATTATTACAAATTTATTGAAATTTCTTAAGCTAAAAATAATAGAATAAAATATACATTGGTAATATATTCAGATAATCCTAAAGAACCAGTGAAACATTAAAACCCATATCATCATCATCATGCTAAGGTTTCACCCGCAATTTCAGTGCATAAAACTCTCAGAAGTCAAAACAAATGTCATGTTTTGAATCAACACAGGAAGCAATAGAATTAAGTATTGGATGTATTTTGTAGGTATGGAAGTATTGATACGCCCATCCCTAAGTTCAAGATGCGAATACAAACTGATCAAATGTCGAATCTAGAATTATTTCATGCTGGAACCGCTAACTGCTTATTCTTATATTTCGAACATTTTACACAACTGACTATTGATTTTTTACAATCCAATAATATTTTGTTGGTATAGATCATCTTTGTCCATAAAAAGTAAATGATTTAAAAGGAAAAAGAAGAAGATCTTGCCTTTATAACCCCAGAAGTCGTCAAATCTGTGTTTATCGACTGTTTTTGCATGTGGTCGTGCTACTCTCATCACAGACACCTGAACAAGATTTCATAATTTCAATCTCAGCCCTTTACACGATTCAGGAAAGCCTTCTTACCTCCGACAAGAGGCTGTGAATAGCATCATTGTGAGCCTGTGACTACAATTACAGCTTCTAAATTCAGCATTGCTGTAATCAGGCCCTCTGGTTCTGTGTAATTTAAATACTTATGGCTTGTGTCCAACAGCTCCTGTGCCAAACCCAAGTGTTAGCTGTAATTGACCATACAAGCCTTTTCTCCCCTTTTCTCTGCTAATTTCATAAGTGCTATTTTTAAAATGTCAATTATAAAGCAGATTAATGTATCTTAACATGAGATTAGATGCATTTTGGCGCGAATCACAGGCCAATCACATTGGTTTGATTGCATTTCTGTCCCTATTATTGAGCATAAAAGGCCTTTCTGCTCCAGTTTTACCCAGAACAAACTGACACACATAAACACACAGCAAGTATTGCTATGGCTCCTCTCTGATTATGACATTTACAGGGAGTTCTTCTTTATGCCACACACCTGCACCCTCACACACATCACTGTAACAAACCTGACAGAGAAAAAAGGTGCTGGGGTTGGGGAGGTGGACTAAGTAAAGAAAAAGGAAAACCAACATCCTAGAAACCAATTACTTTACAGCTTCTCAAATAGATTTCATTTGTCTATGCAGCATCCTCTCTCCTCCTCTTCACCTCCAATCTCTAATATTTAAAACTCTTCTATGGGATTAGATTTGTGCCAAAAGGATGAAGAAAAAAAAATCAAGAATTTGAGAAAGAAAAAAACATTAGTGAAAAACAAAAAAGTGTCATTTAAAAAAAATAAACGTTTCCATAGGCGGAAATCCTGGGGGGACAGAGTAAGACAGGGGACAGAGGAGGACACAGGAAGACAGAGATGAAAAAGAGGAAGACAGGAGGAAAAGGAGACAGGACACTCAGGACAGATGAAAAACAAAATAGGAAAAAGACAGAAGGAGAGACAGAAATTTCTAAAATGTCTGTCAGGACATTAATGTCAGATAAAGCCTAATTCATATTTTACTGACATTTTAGAGTTGTTTCTAGAGAGATGACCAGATTAAAAGATACTTAATTCCTTTAAAATATTGTCAATTTTGATTGTTAAAAAACTCTTTTTGAAACATTGCTCTGCTTCTTGAGGAAAAATAAATCTTGGATACTTATTTATTTGAGCTTTATTGTAGTTTAGTAGTGTGTGTGTTAATGACAATATCCCTTGTGTGTGTGTGTGTGTGTGTGTGTGTGTGTGTGTGTGTGTGTGTCTCCAACTGTCAGTTAAAATTGCAGAAAAAAGAAAAATGATAGATATTCAGTGAACTTCACGTGCTGCAAAATGCCAAGGAGAAAGAGTCCAGTAAAATCGAGGCCATTTGACAGAGATGTCCATGAGAAAGGAATGAAGTGATGAAAATGTATCATAATGGTTTCATTAGGCAAAGTCAAGTCAGCTAAGCACAGAGAGCCAACTTTAGTTTTTCACGGATGGATCAGATTGCATATATAAATTGATAAATGGATAAAACATAGACCTAGAGTTACAATTCATAATTCAAACATATAAGGGCTGTGCATTTTTAAATTTCCATATTTTGTGGCATAGTTATATCTTGTTGTATTTTTGCTTGTTGACACCAGAGTATAAATGTACATTTGTGAAGAGTAGTTTGATGTTATTGGATTATTCTAGAAGGTATCTCCTCTATAATTTTGGAACTTCTCTTGAGCTTAATTTCTTGTAAAGCTACTTTGATGGACTAAATTAGAGCAGGGTGCAAAGAACTGTTAGACGTGGTCAGGGACGGACTGGGACTTAAAAACAGCCCTGGACTTTGACTCGGCCCGGCTTACAACAATCGGTGTGCAGAAACTCGACAACGACGCCTGGCACTGGTGTCACAATACTTTAATCATGGCTCATAATACTATGATATCCAAATTATACCAATAGCACTTATGTTGTCTATATGTTGCGTTAAGAGCATCGTATTCTGATCACGGTTTAACCTGAATACCAAAAGAAATGATGGTCTTGTACTAAAGTCCCTCTGACTCAACCAGTACAAAACAGATATCTGAAAAACACAACACATTGTAACCTACTGTATGAGTTACAATAAATCACAAATACAAAGAAATGAAAGGTGTGGAATGGATTTTTGTTTTAAAAAAAGAAACAGGTTTTATTTATTCAATTGATTGTAAAAGCACATTGTATAACCTATTCCATGCTATCTTAAAAGGACTTATGGCACAAATGATGATACCACATTTTAATAGAAATACTCCATTACAAATGTAACTTATGTTTTCTAAGTCTTCAAAGTTTGTATGTATTACCTGTAACTCTCCTGTCAGTTTTGTACTATTCTTTATATTTCTTAATATTTCTGCTACATGTGGCATTTTATCGCTAAAATGTTTAAAGTGTAGCGGTTTTAACTACTGGAATCATTATTTTATTTCAGATTTAGCATTGCACTTCCACCAGCTCATCTCTCTGTTCCTCATCATTACAAGTGGGGCCACTCACTTGGATGCTGCTTACATGAACTTGCGCTGCTGCTAGCTGTAGCTAATGCTGCTGGCTGTGCTGCACTTCCTGATAAACATTGAGTGCATTAAATACCATGAAAGACTTCAAGTTCTAAATAAAACAAAATGGGAAAAAAAGCAAAATGTTTATCAGTGTGAGCAGCAGAGTTGAGTATGTGGGTTGTGTCAATGAAAAACTGTCCAAATCTTCTCTGCCAAAGAACTGATTCTGAGGAGACACACTAGGACTCGTGGACACGAGGACGATACAACACAGAGAACATCTTTATATCCTGTGTGCTCAGAATATTCTCTTAACTAACCTAAAAAGATAAATTTCTATTTGCAACTTCAAAACACAAGTAGAAACTATTTTAAATATAAAAAAAACTGTGTACTGAGAGGTTCAGAAACAAGACAGGATGGATTTTTAACACCTTCAAGGGAATGGAAGAATAGCTTTTCCCATCTCCTGGTTGCAGATGAACTCTAAATACATCCGTCCGGTTCCTCCTGCCATGCACTGTATTGTTAGGCAAGGCAAGTTTATTTGTATAGCACATTTCATGTACAGGACAATTCAAGGTGCTTTACATGCAAACATTAGAAA
>JAOXYM010000009.1:2285597-2304794 GCA_028567055.1 Leptatherina wallacei
GGTGCCAAGATTTAAATGATATATCAGAGAATTGTTTAAGATTGGGAATAAAGTGCATAATATGTCTCCTTTAAGTTACTCTTAGTTGAGTTGTGCATCGTATGCATGTCATATTCACTTTTTTTCTTCTTTTGTTTTTACATTTCATATTGTATTTTTCTGTTGTTTTAGCTCTTGCTAAAGGATTTTTTTTATGGATTTTTTTAAATTTATTTTTGTATTGAATATTACATGAGTGTAATCACTCCTGATTTTGATTGTTTGTAGATTGATTCTTTTCTTTTCTCTAAATGCCTTCACATTGAACAGTTCTTTGGATTTCCTCAGAAGCTTGAATTTTAAACTTGATCATGTTTTTAATCTGTCATCCTTTCTTAATCTTGATTTTAGATTTTCATTATTATCTATTTTTTTCTATTCTGTTTTAATGTACTTTTCTGCAATGTAAAGTATCTTGAATTGTCCTGTACATGAAATGTGCTCTATAAATAAATTTGCCTTGCCTTAGAAATTATCTAAGCCATCTATTGAAAGAACTTCATCAGAATACTCCATTTCTGAGACGATGCCAGACGTTTTGGCCTCCGTTTCACCCGACATCAAAGGCTTTCCTTCATAAAAATCTTCTGCGCAGTCTATTTTAATTTCTTTAGTGTTCGTTTCTCTCAAAATCGCATCCCAATTCTCTCATGGAAAATCGTCTGAGGGGATAGACGATGCTGGATGTTTTGAAGTCCATCTCACCCGTCATCGAAGGCTCCTCTGGTCAGGACATCTTACAAAGGTGTGACATATGGATCAGGTTTCTGCTGCAAACTTTCCTTATGTGAAACTTGGAAATGTAAAACTTTAAAGCAGATCTTTGACAGCTATAATCCTGTTTTTCTTTATTTCTGTATTATCATTGACTGAGGTCTTCATTCGTTTTTTGCCCACTACGCCACCACCACAATATTCAGAGCATCTGAATGTTGAGCCTTGTCTGTAGCTTGATGATCTGACATTTAGTATTTCTATTTTTTGTAGTTTTTAAGTTACTTTTATTTCAGTTGTGCATCGTGTGCATGTCATATTTATCTCTTTATTTTCCTTTTCTAAATTTTATATTGTAGTTTTGTCTTGTTTTAGCTCTTGCTGGTGCCATCTTGGCCAGAGATGCAAATGTATAAAGAATATGTAGGATTTGTTTTTTATGGATTTTTTATTTCATTTTTTGTATTAAAAATTCCAAGAGTGTAATCGCTTTTCATAAACTCTAAGGGACTCAGCTGTGTGTGAGGTCTTCCACACTGTTTAACCCATATACGACATCTTCCCAGATGTGTTTTCGGTTTAGTGAAGAAGAAAAATACAAAATCACCAAAACGTTCAGGATATCTTTCATAGTAGCCTACTCGCAAATCCCGTTCACTTACTGCTTCGGTATTTTGCTCAGGAGGGGATTGTTTGCCAGGCGCTCTGTTCTTAGTTACCGTTGCTAACGTACGACTGGTCAGTGGCGGTTTTAGGGTAGGACTGGCGAAGGGTCAATTCCTGAACAGAAAACAACAAATGATATTAAATCAAATGAGGAGAAAAATAATCAGGTAGTAGCTACTTATTTCAGTGCTGTCAATTGATAAAAATATTTCATCCCGATTAATTGCATGAGTGTCCTGAGTTAACTCGAGATTAATCACAACATTTTTTTAGATATTTTTTTGGTCAATTTATTTAATCTTTTTTATTTTATTACCATTTTTAAAAGGATATTTATCATTATAATAATTATATAATAATCATATATTGTTATAATACTTATTTAAGCTGTTAAAAAGCCCACATAGGCTATAATAATTCATCCTGATTTGTTTACTTCTTAATTTTTTGTTGTCATTGCATGAGGTAAACTGTTCATTTGTGTTACCGTGACCCCCTATATAACTTTTCGACCTTAAAACTCAGCTTTCCAGACTCGTTTCATGGCACAGTGACATCAATTATGTGCATTTCTAGAGCTGTCGTGGCCCAGCAACCCCGCAGCTGAAAAACTGCACTACAGAACTTACACATCCGGGACGCCGCCTGCTGAGTTTCGCTTTGTGCATGCATTACACGCAAGCACGTGAATATAAACAAACAACTCAACTCAACTCAACTTTATTTATAAAGCACTTTAACACAACGTTGGTTGACACAAAGTGCTGAACATATTATGGAAATAAAATAAAGTGCAAAATAAAAAACATGTCGTTTTGAACGCACACTGACTAATTCAGCAAAGAAGCATTAGAAGACATTATCAGAAGAAGAGAGAAAACTAAGGAGAGCCAAAGAAGAGCAAGAGATAAGACAAGAGTCCAGAAAAGACAGTTTTTTACTGTCTGGAGAGAGCTCCTAGTACAGGTAGTATCAAAGATGGATGCTGAATTAGATGTCGATAGGGGGGGCATCACTGAGAAAATAGTATAAGTTTTATAGTGTTTCTTTGACGTGTTAACTTTGACAGCCCTAATTTATTTATCTATTTTCAAATAATTGAAAAAAAAATCCCTGCACTGTGATTTACGGTGGACCCCGAAGTGTCACAGCAACACAATAAGCCAATTGTGGCTTATTGTGGAGTGTGCTTATTCTGTTGTGGCTAACTGTGTTGTGTTGTGACTTATTGTGTTGTGGCTAATTGTGTTGTGGCTAATTGTGGAGTGTTGTGGCTTATTATTCTGCTGTGACACTCCTAGGCCACCGTAAACGCCTGTGGTGTTTGTAATATTTGAGCATTTGGAGTATTGTGGCTTATTGTATTGTGTTGTGGCTAATTGTGTTGTGTTGTTGCTTATTGTGGAGTATTGTGGCTTATTGTGTTGTGTTGTGGCTAATTGTGGAGTATTGTGGCTTATTGTGTTGTGGCTAATTGTGGAGTGTGCTTATTGTGTTGTGGCTAATTGTGGAGTGTTGTGGCTTATTATGCTGTGACACTTCGAGGCCACCGTAAACGCCTGTGGTGTTTGTAATATTTGAGCATGGTATCCTAACTACACCTCTTAGTACTAAATGTTATTTCAAGACTATAATGTTACTTTAATGTGTAAAGAGAAAAAACAGGTAGCTTGTGTTAGCTTGCTAGTTTAATAACCATTTTTGCCTAATCCTAACCCTTTGCTTCTTTTTATCCATAATCCAACCATAACTTCAGTTTGCTATTCTAAAAATGTATCTGATATATTTGTTTTTGATTATGTTATGTGCCTTGGTGTTGCTAGCTTGCTAAATTCAATATGAGAATCTGATGTTCCACTGCATTCCAAAAGTGCTCTATTGCAATGAGAGGTAGTGAGCGTGGAGGCCGTTGCCATGTAATGGCGCATTATTCTGCTGGAGGTAGCCATCAGAAGACGGTGTTGTGGTTCTGAAGGGATGGCTGTGGTCTTTAAACCATACTCAGTTGGTTCTAAGGGGCCCAAAGTGTGCTAAGAAAATATCCGCAACACTGTTACACCACCAACAACAACCTGAATATCAGGACTCATCAGACCAACATTTTCCCAATCTTCCTTTGTCCAGTTTCAATGCATCTGTGTGAATTGTAGCCTCACTTTCCTGCTCTCAGCTGACGATAAGTGTCACCCGGTGTGGTCTTCTGCTGCTGTAGCCTGTTTGCTATAAGGTTGGATGTGTTGTGTGTTCAAAAATGGTATTCTGCATATATTGGTTGTAACCAGTGGTTATATGGCTTACTGTTGCCTTTCTATCATCTCCAACTAGCCTACACATTCTCCTCTGACTTTTGACATCTACAACTCATTTTGGTTCAGACAACTGCTGCTTACTGGATGTTTTCTCTTCTTCGGACCATTTTCTGTAAAAACCCTAGAGATGGTTGAGTGAAAATCCCAGTAAATCTGCCGTTTTTGAAATACTCAGACCAGGCCATCTAGCGCCAGCTAATCCATATTCAAAGTTACTTAAATCCCCTTTCTTCCCTATTCTGATGTTCGGTTTGAAATATAAGCGTAAAAACCACCAATGCAATCCGTACCACGTTTAGTAAATCACGTTACGCGTGCACAGCAGATTTATTTGCATCTACTCCTCCCAGTATTTTGCGGGTTCCGACAGAAACGGCCAAATTGCTTATTCATTCAAGTCAAACACACAAACTGAATTGCGGTGTTATTTTGCCCGTTTAACAGACACATTTGTCTTTGCGCCAGGTTAGTAAATCAGCTGCAGCATGTTTTTGTTATCAAGTTTGCGTGTGTTTTAAGAGGCGCAAACCTTTGATAAAAACAGGCCAAATTGTTTCTGAGAATCAACATATTGCAAACAAAAAGGAAAAAGAAAACAATGAGACTTGGATTTTCATGGTTTCCTCAGAAATGTTTAGCCTGTTATTGTTGGGAATTACATGAACGCCTACGGTGGCCCCGAAGTCTCACAGCAACACAATAAGCCACAACACTCCACAATTAATCACAACACTCCACCATAAGCCCCAACACTCCACAATTAGCCCCAACACAATTCAATAAGCCAAAACACCCCCAACAGTGAGGATGGCAACAGGGCCTCATGGCATCAGCTCCAGACTGTTGAAGGACTGTGCAGACCGGTTCTACCAGGTGCTGCTATACATCTTCAACCTAAGCCTGAGTCTGGAGAAGGTCCCTGGTCTGTGGAAGACTTCCTGTGTAGTTCCAGTCCCAAAGACAAAGAACCTTAAGGATCTCCACCACTTCAGACCTTTGGCCATTACCGCTCACTTGATGAAGATCATGGAGAGGATAATTCTCAACAAGCTCTGCCCCCTGGTGAATTCACATCTGGATCCAATGCAGTTCGCCTACCAAACACGCATTGGAGTGGATGATGCAGTCATCTACCTGCTTCACAGACTCCCTGACTCACCTGGAGAACACCGGCAGCACTGTGAGGGTCATGTTTTTTTACTTCTCCAGTGCTTTCAACACAATCCAGCCATCCATACTCAGGGTGAAGCTGGAAAGAGCAGGAGTGGACAGTCCCCTGGTTGCATGGACAATGGATTACCTCACCAATAGACCACAGTATGTGAGGCTCAGATACTGTGTCTGATATGGTGGTCTGCAGCACAGGGACCCCACAGGGGACTTTCTATGACTCTGTGGTAGCATCTCCAGTATTATGCAGTGGTCTGCTGGGGAGGAGGGAGCACGGTGAGGGACAGAAAGAGACTGAACAGACTGATCAGGAGGACTGGTTCTGTCCTGGACTGCTTCCTGGACTCCATAGAGGAAGTAGGTGAGAGATAGGTGGAAGTAGGTGGACATTAATCTTTTAGCGTTTACATTTAAAGAAAAAGCTAAATATTTTTTTCCCAACTTCCTTTGGACAATAATAATAACAATCAATGTTTTTAACAAATGGTTGAGATATCAGTTGCTAATATTTTTAATTGATTAATAATAGTTAATAATTTAATGACAACAGTGAAATTATCAAAATTTTAAAAAGTAATGAGTTAACAAAACACACCCAACCCATGTGGTAGCGATGACTCAGGTTTATTTTGACAATTTTTTAGTAAAATTAGTTTTTTAGTAGAACAAGTTTTTAAATGGTTGTAATCTTAGTTTACATTACATTCATTTAGCAGAGGCTTTCATCCAAAAGATTGTGGAATCTCTACTGGTGATCAGAGGAAATACATATGAGTTGTTAAATTGTTGTCCATGAAGGAGACGCCTGCTTTGTATAAATAATGTATTTAAGTCAGAATCATGATAGTTTAACAACCTGATCCAAGTAATGTTCTAACCACTTCTAATCAAGTGTTGCTTTATTCTGTATGTTATAAAAGGTTTTTATAGTAAATTCTTCCTCACCCCGATAGACATTTTCTCTCCCAGAAAGCAGGGTCATGAAGTATCTATCCAGCCTGCAAGTCATCATAATGCTCAGGCATAAACAGTAGGAGTTTACATACTACAATCACAAGTCATGCCCGGCTAGTAGAAGGTTAACACCAGGAAGCATTAGCTTTAATAAGCAATAACATTAATACTGCACATAAACACAAACATAATATAAAACTACAGTATTTCAGGAGATATTCTGCTGGCAGATGATTTTTTAACTTATCCTTTCTGCATTTTCTGCTGCTCTTGGTCTAATTTGATGCTGTACCTGCATGCCACAGACAAAAATGCTTAATAAAATCTGAATTAGAAATACTTTAATAATCCCAGAGGGAAATTATTGCATTACAATGCTCCTTAACACAGTTCAATACAGGGACACACAGGAAGAGAAAAAGAAATAGAAAATAGAAGAGTACCAGTGAGAAGAGTAAAATAAAAAAAATAAAAATATTTACGATGCAGCGTTATACAGGTTGATATCCACAGGAAGGACTTATTTCCTGTATGCAGGAAGGTGGAGTCAGTCTGTTGCTGAGGTTGTCCAGCATGCTGTGGAAATGATGTGAATGGCTGTCTAGTATAGTTCTTAACTTTTAAGTAAAATGTAAAAGTGAGGAAGCTGATTTTTATTTTTGCAACTTTTTATAGATAACATTGTTTGCAAAATAAAAAAGAATGATGAAATGAAGATAGGAAGTTTCAGAAGTATTCTGAATCTTAACAGCTGATGGATGGACGGATGTTTCTGAGCTCCCACCCTTAGTTTCTGTTTCACACATTCATTTTCTTCATCCTGGATGTTAACTTACCTCAGGTAACTGGAATTATATGTTTCTAATGCCTGCCCTCTCCTGTTTCTGTCCCTTACACAAGAGAGAGGAGAAAAACCAATGGGCCCTATCAGCCCCTGAAGACCAGCGTCCCCCCCCCTCACTCACCGAACCTCATTAACTCAAGCCCCCTACACACTTCCTGTTAGTCACAATTCAGAAAGCATGCAGTTCACACAGCAAGGCAGAGCAATTAAAGTGCTGCATTGCATATTTGTATTGTATTTATGTCTTATGGCACAGTAACATTGTCGGCCTTCGGCGCAGCAGCCGACTAGCTATCGGATACTGATGGATTTGACGACAGATATGTCCACACTTTGGAGATGAAAAGTAAAAATCTCTACTGTTTTAATAACACTATTATATTGGATCCAATTACTGTCAAAATCTCTCATTTGTTATTTTAAAAGGGACCCAACAGACTCCTCCTCAAGGACTCCTGCGAGTCCTCAGGCCCCGCTTTGAGAACTGATATTTGTATCATTAGCAGGTTGTATTAAATGACTCCCAGAGACAAAATCTTATGAAAAGGTTGCTCATACTGTCAACAGTGTGTGTGTGTGTGTGTGTGTGTGTGTATTTGGAGAAACCTGCTTCATCTGTACAGGAGGTCATTTAATGCACCACTAGATGGCAGTGTTGTGTATTACAGCAGAGCAGCGGTGGATATGGTGACTTCATGCCTGTGTGAAGCTGAAACTCTGCAGAAATTACTTCTGATTATACATGTGGTGTTTAGATCTAAATGACCTTCCATTACATCGCTGCTACCTTCAGCAGGGATGTTTATGACCAGGCTGCAGCATACCTTTGGTGTTGGTGTAGAATCTGAATAATGTCATAAATGTCTTTATTTACTCAAAATCAAGGTGATGAATCAAATCCAAAAACCAAATAAAACAATATGCTGATGCCTGAAGATTTAAATATCTGTGGTAAAGCCTACATATATGAGATGTATCTGGTGAACTCTGAAACAGTCAAATGGCTGCAACCTTATATTTTCTAAAAATCAAACTTGGGTTCATGGTGAAACCTTTTTATTATTGTTAAAAACATCTGTTGGTTTGGCCTATAAGCATTATAAACTTCTAAAGTTTAATCCAGTATTATAATACTTTTTTAAATTCTAATAATTGTACAACAGATAAAACAGGCCAGGGACAAAATACTAGAACTTAGAAATAAACTCAGGATGCTTTTTCACAATTTTCCATGATAGATTTAACCTCAACATTCATCTGCCGGGTAACAGGATAAAATATGCTTAAATATTTATGGAAGGATTACATTTCAAACACAGTTTTTAATAAAAGTTTTATTGTCTTTTAAAATCTAATTTAAATGGTTTTTATTACCATTTTATTGGAAAGTCATGTTTGGTGTATGTGAATTTATTTTTTGATGTTATCATAGTCTGTAAACAGAGTGTAAGCTGTATAGTTTCCCATCAGCGACAACTTTGATCCACTTTTATCTTAAAAAGAAATGTTGAGCTAGAATACAATTCTCTGGCATTTCGGTTTCAGTGTAAATAAAATGAATACATGCTAATAAATGCTCATGTCATGACCAAGCTTGAATCTGATTTAACTTGTTTACTTTGTGTGAAAAGTGCACTACGATAAGATTTGTTGTGAACTGGTCTTAAATAAATAGAGCAAATTGAATTAAATTTATGTAGCTTGCTCAACAATGCATAAAATAAAATAAAATAAAATTTGATACATAAGTAACTGCATTATCAGGAAAACACACTTCAATTAAGCTAGTGCAAAGCAGTGGATACAAAGTTAGCCTGAAGCTTTTATTCTTATAATGTTACAGGCTTGTAGCAGCTGCACATTACAAAGAGAGGTAAACAATTTTGATTAAAAGTTGCTCACCAAATGAGTCAAAATAACACTAAGTGGATCAAACTTATTGTCCAGTGAACACAACAAAAACAACAACGATAGGAATGAGTAGGTGCTAAGGTAATATCTAAATGGAGTTTACTTTATTAACACCTATAATGGTAAAACAAGGAATAATGAGAGAGAGAGAGAGAGAGAGAGAGAGAGGGATGGGGGGAGTGGGTGATGGTGGGGGGCACAAAGAGAAAAGAAGAGTTGCCTCCAGAGAATTCTGTTCTCATTAGGCCCTTACTCCATTTATTAATAGCCAGTCATTGGGGTTGCAGGGAAATTTCCGTTGCCTGCCACTATGCATGTAGGAGTGATTTTTCTTTCACTCAATTGGCTTACCGTCGCACTATTTGGCCTGTGTGTGTGTGTGTGTGTGTGTGTGTGTGTGTGTGTTTAAAGCAACTCTCTCTCCTTTTGTTTCTCTCTCCTTCTCTCTGTCTTGCACACTTCAGTGGAAAGCTGTCAAAGTTATTGGGAAAGTAAGAATGGTGTACAAGCTGATAAAAATGTCCTGCTATTGGTTGTCAGACATGCCGATAAGGTGTGTGTTCATATGTGTGTTGAACGTTCTCTTTGCTCAGCTCATTTACTGTGCTTTATGAGCACAGTGTATACTTTACCTTTGTCCTCATTTACTTTCTCACTCTTCATTTGTCATTTTATGTTAGTTTGAATTTTGTGAATCTAACGATAAATCTGCATGAGACATTAAGATGCATAAAAACACAAAGACAAGCCTCAAACCACGGCTCCACAGGAGAATTTAAGACTGCACAGATTCTCTTTTGGTAACAAAGTTTATTAGATCAAATAATTTGAAATAAGAGGCTGGATGTGAACTGTATTGTGCCAGGCTGCAGGACTGACCGACTGCAGGGATGCCAGGTTGCAGGGATGCCAGGTTGTAGGGATGCCAGGTTGCAGGGATGCCGGGCTGCAGGAATGCTGGGCTGCCAGTCGCCATTTGGGTATATTTTTTTTCCTGAAAGCCGAGACTTTAGAGAATGATATGCAGATTTGAAAAGGCTTAGCCACTGTTAATCTGTGTGTTATTTCTACAAAGTACTGTTAATAATAAACTCCGTTTTCTTGTTTTGGTTGGCCTTTATGGTGCTATATCTATTAATACATTAATTTTACATCATGTCATAATCCAACAACTGGGCTGTCCTGAAGACATCATGTCGCCATGGTGACTGGGATTAAAAGAGTTCAGCTTCTACATTTTTATTTATGAAAACAATGGCTTGGATTTTACTTTTTTTTTGTCTAATAGCTAGTGAAAAATACAACTATGTATTTTACTATGTAAATAGTAAAATTAGTCATTTTTATTGTTCATCTCTAAAATCAGCTCCATTATAGGCCTTGGAATAAAAGTTGAATTGTAGAATTTGTGAAGAGAGATTTTCTTATGAAAATGTTCTGCTATATGCTCTAACACAGCCAAAATGATGGCCAGGTCTAAAAATGTCCATGATGGCATCATTATGGAGGTTTAATGTTCTCTAAGTGGAGCTCCAGATACAGATCAATATCAGCAGCATTATCACAAAATCATACAGTAGAACTGAAAGTCAAATCTTGATAAAACAAACTTAAAACCTTACTATTTTTGCATTAGCAATGCCACCAAAGATGGAATAACTACAGTAAATAAATAAAATGTATCAGCACCATAAAAGAAATAAATCTCTGCAATGTCTAGTCAAACTTGAGTTTGAGGCATAATGGGGCAGAGCAGACAACTGAGAGATGTTGGGTGGGGTTAGCACAGGCTCTAATAATTTATTCTCATCATCAATATATTCGTTTTTTTTGTTGTTTATTTGATGTTACCATGGTCCATGATGTAACAGTCTGATTAACATGTTACATGTAACTGGCATGGTCTGTGTGTTACTGTAGCGCTGATATTTACAGTGTCATTGAACATGTCAGAAGCTCAGAGATCAAACCTGTCAAAGCAGTGAACGATGATGTGACTTTTTAAAGATCTATGATTGGCTGGAAGTTAACGGTTTAGTTCTGATCATGTTTTCTATATGTGTGTGTGTGGGTGTGTGTGCGTAAAGAGGATGAAGTGAGTCGGGAGCTGAAGTTAGAAATATTATCGTGTTAGCATAGCTTTTTTTTTTTTTTTGTTGGTGTGGCTACAGCCCACAGCAGTCTGTTTCTTCCTGGGAATTAACACTGGATCATGCTTCACCAACCCGAATGATACAATATTCATAACTTTAAATATGACCTGATTATGTACAGTGCGTGGTGGGAGCAGCAGCTCTGGTATTTAACATGGCTTCTGTGGTGAAACAAACAAATGAGAAATTTCTAATGTTGCTAATCATACAAAGATGAGCAGATTCATGTGGAGTTCTCTGGAGTTTCCGGATGCCTTTAGGCATTCATGTTCATCACCAGAGCAGTATATGGTGTTTGGGATTCAACTTTCTAAGCTTGACTAAAATGTCAGTAAATGAGTGTTTGGTGGATTATATCTTTGTTGTAACAAAGCTTCTTGGGATAAAATGTTCTCCTGTTGGAAATCAGTTATTTCTTTTTTAGATGGAGACACATTTATAAGGAAACTGTATATGTATATGTGGGATGAACAGCAGAGTTGAGTATATGGATTGTGTCCAAGACAAGACACATTGGTGCCACTATTTTATACTGCTTCTCCTATATTTTAAAGTTTGTGGCTGTTCATATTAACCCTTTAAAACCCAACCCAAGAAAAACTGGGGAGAAAAGTCAAATTTTCTTAATCTGAAGTCTTTAATTGGCCCTTTAACAAAATAAGAAAAAATGTAAAAAAATGTTTTACCATTTATTACTGTGTGACATGTCAAAATTATTGCAGTGTAGTCTCAAGCTTCCTGGTATCCATTAGGGGGCAGAAAATAAGTATCATAACAGGGTTTTGAACAAAGTTGTTACCGTAAAGTGATGCAAAATTTCTCAGAAACTGTATGAATCAAATAAGATGCGTTTGGTTTGTCTCTGAGTGTGTGATGAAGGATTTAAATGAAATGATTTTATTCTGCCATCGTACTCCTGAATCATACATGTTTGTGTTTAATGCATCCAATCACACACAAGCCTTTGTACAACGGGACACCAATGCAGGTGCCATTACGCTACTGCTGGATGTTACATCCACATATACACAAACACAGAGGCCACCCAAGCACCCTAATCCACAATCTGTGTTTGAAATGCAGGGCCAGGGTCAAGGATTACAATAAACTCTGATGATCGGATAATACAGGAATTTTTATTCTAGTGGAGGGCCTGATCATCGCGACTCCAGCATACCCAGCAAGGAGGAGGAGTAGGGTGCGGGGGAAAGAAAGGAATGAGCAATGAAGCAGAGAAGGCAGGCGGAGGAATGAAAGTAAGGAGAGGAGGGGAAAAAGAGGAGATATAAGGAGGAGAGATTGGAACAAGAAAGTTGAAAAGATAGATGGAGAAGAAAACAAAACAGTAGAACAGATGCCAGGTTTAAGTGTGTATGAGTGCATAGTCTCAATGATCTGGTTGGAGATGATTTAATGTCTCAAAATGACAACAGTCATCTTTAACTGAGTCCCAGTGAAACAAATGTTGCATAAAAAAGTTTGAAGAAGCAAATAAATATACAGAATTTAACAATATCTTCATTTAACAATCAGGAGGCTCAGTATCATGTGGAAGATCCACACACAGCCACAACAGCCTGGTACCTCGTCCTCGTGCTGGTCCCACACTGCTGTGGGAAGGCATCCGATTCTTCAATCACCTATCATCTATCACCAGTCAGCTAATGTGGTTGTGTTGGTCTCTCTGGTACCAACAGCAGCCCAAGATGATCCCACAAGTGTTCAATGGTCAGGACAGCAGGCAGGTCTTCCATTCTCTGGAGGCGGGGACACTGTTTGATTGGTCGGCAAATGCTGAGAAATGTTGGTGTTCAGACCTGATCCAGTTTTCACCAGAATGTGTCCAGTATGAGCATCAGGGGAGGCAGCCAGATGTCCACCACATCACTTCCTGTCTCTGCTTCACTGGATGCTCCGTTTGCTTTCACACTGGTAGAGAACCCAACCAGGAGACCCCCGGTTTACATGAGGGCCAAAGTTCAGGTCTTTGGTACACACCAGAGTGAGAATGATTGTTCACACTGCTCCAAATACACCGTACTATCAGTGAAACTGAGTTTGTTTAAAGTAGAGCAACTAAAACCACTCTGAAACCTCCCAGAGAAGCCGCACCACACCATCACACTGTCTTCACAAAAAGCTGTTACCCTATTGGTGCAACAATTAGCATAGCACTGGCAGAGAAGATCTGGACAGTTTTTCATGGACACAACCCACATCTTCACATCTGCTGCTCATCCTACACATACATTTTCCTTACATATGTGACTCCATTTAAAAGAGAAATAACAGACTTTCCAACAGTATCAGATTTATTACCAGGAAGCTTTGATACAATAAAGAGATAATCCACCAAACACTCATTTACTGGCTTTTCTGCCAGTAAATGTAATATAATTATTGTTTCCTCTGAAACTTTCTAAATACACTTGGAACATTTACATTTTTTCACCAACATTTGGAAAAGTGAGAATGAGTGGTCACTTCAAGAGTAAGAGATCAAAACTGGAGAAAAGAATCGGATGAGAGAGAGCAATGAGGACAGAAAGAAGACAGAAGAAGGACAAAGTGAGGTTCGCAGAGCTGTCCTGAAGACATCATCTGTTTCTTTTCTTGCTGTCTTGTCTTTGCTAACATGGATGTCTGCCGGCTGCATGATGCTGACAAGGCATCTGCCAGCTGGGTGATCTCTGATCAGATAGACAAACCGTGGGTTTAATGTAAACATGTGCATGACTGTGAGCATGGACCTCCGCAACTATGAAATGTATTTACACTCTGTGTGTGTGTTTGTGTACGTTGTCTTCACAGATTGTGAACATACTCTATAAAAACACAGAAGCATGTGCATGTAATTGCATGAGTATGTGTGTGTTTGTGTGTGTGTGTGTGCATTAACATTCATGGAGCCAGCGGGGCATGTCAGAGCCCATAATGACCCCAGAGAGAAGGTCCAGGGCTGTGGGAGGGCCAAGGAGGTGCCTGGGGGTTTGGATGTTGATGGAAGCCTGCTGATGAGAGGCTGCTTCACCAAACCGTCTGACGAGGTGTGTGTGTTTGAGAGAAATATACATAAACTAACATATACGGATGAATCAAGAAGCCTGACAGGTAAAGTGAGTGAATTTGGTCTTATTGTTGTTATAATGGAACCCCCCCCCAAGGCTTAGTATGGCAAAACTATGACCCTGTAGGTGCAGCTTTCCCCAGCAGGACCCACAAAAATCGCTTATGAGGTTTTTACCAGACCTCTTAACTCCCTCTTAGACTGATCTGATGACATCTTTGAGAGGGAAACCCCACCCACAAAGACCTCACCCCACAACCCACCAGGCCCCAAATGATCCAGGACTGTAGCCCACCTGGGTGATCCTGCTAATAACACATGATTGTCTGGCAGATTAAGCCAAGCAAGTCTAAGTGAACCTGGTTGCTATAGTGAAACTGGAAAAGGCGAGATAGGTCAGCAGCCCATCACAGGGCAGGACTGACATTCATGCTCTCTCACACCTACAGCCAATTCTGAATCAACACTTAACCTAACATGCTTATCTCTGACCTGTGGGAGGAAGTGGAGCGCTCTGGGGGAAAAAAAACAAAAAAAAAAAACTGCAGCCACAGTACATAAGTGCCTCTAAAGGAGACAGGAGATATATCACAGCTTTGATACCTCCAATATGAACAAAAATATTTTGTTGGTCGTTTGTCTGTACCATAAAATATGAATCATTTTTCCAGTTTCCAGGAAAATACCTTTGCAATTTCATGCTTCTAGAAGTCAGAAATATGTGCAATGTGCAAACACATTCTCATTTCCAACTCATCAGATGCTGCCACTAGATCAAGAGTTCTTTGCATCAGTTTTCACTGCTTTGGTTACGCCTATCTTGTCACTTTCTGATGCACGGGGAACTGCTCTATAGCTGCATATTGCCAATTATCCTGCACCAGTAAGTGATGCTCTGGCTGTAACGGTGGTGAGTGGCAACAAAAAATACATTGTTCTGTCCTACCGGCTTATCAACAGCTTACACAGGTTGCATACAGGGTTTTCTTTTTACATGTAACCATGGAAATACATTCTGCGAATATTTCATTATTAGCTTGGGAAACCCTGGACATTTTAACCTCTTAAGCCCCAAGGGTCTTTTTGGGGTTTCTGCTGGAAAATTACAAACTCAAAAAGAAACGATTATTTCTCTTGGAAAGCATTGCTGTGTTAAAGTAATTGAGGATGGAATAAAAAAAAATTCTCTTCACCTGAATGATTTTTTGCATTTTATAACAAAAACTAAAGGAAACAACGAATCACCAAGTGGACATAATCTGGTCAAAGATTTATGGAGCTGAAGTGAAACAGATAAAAGTTCCAGAGGTTTTAGTAAAGAGATAGTTAGGTGGTTTTCAGTGAGGTCCTCGTGATCTGATGAGGAATCTGGGACACACAACTCTCTCCCACTGTCTTTAAACTCATGTCCAGCTCTTCTTCTGTGGAGGAGCGTTTCTTTTGGGATGTTATTTTATCCAGAAGTAGATAAAAAGTGGAGAACAACTCTGCAAACAGGAGGATCCATACAGAAACATGGAAATAGATAAATCTGGCACGCTTCGTAACTCCAGCTTAAGTCAGCTGATATGTGATTAGTACTCATTTTAATCATGTGATCCACTAAAATTATGCTTATGTCCATGTAACCATGGTTACATCCATCTCACCAATCATCAATGGTCCGAAAGGAAATATCTGTTATGCAGAATGTCTGACACTTGCTTTAGTCCAATCAGATCAATGTAACCGCGCAGAAAATAGTGATTTTGGACAGGAAACTGCTCTCAAAGGACGGCGGAAAATTAAGTTTTTTAGTAAATGTGGTTTTATCTCAGTGGATAGAAGTTTTGGAGGCAAAACAGCAAAGTTGAGACAGAATTCCTTCAATAGTCTGTGAAGCTTCATCTGACGATCACTAGCAACTAGGCAAGCTTTTAACACTGACACCAGTTTTAGAAAAGCACTGTTATATTAAACACTTTTCCAACATCACAGAGTCTAATGTCAGCAGCACTGGTTATGGAGCAGGCGCTGTTGAAACTGGTTTTCGTATTTTCACTGTTGTCTTCAAGCTGCTTTGTCTCTACAGTGAAAGACGGGAAAGTGTTGTAAGATCGTCTGTAACTCCTGTCAAATATAACCACTAGAAGTAAGGGTGCTGCAGCATCATGTGACAGGTGTCTCAAGTCTTTCTGATCCGTTTATGTGTTTTTCATATTTGAGCTGATCTATGAGCTGTCATTCAGTGAACAGACAAGCCCTCAGCATGTCAGCACAGACAGCATTGTTCATATTATTATTTTGACACCTAATTTTATTTCCTTGGTGACTGTTTTAATGAATATTGCATTAATGTTTGGCCTAGTGGTTAATAAGACATTTTTCTGTGATGTCATGTAGATTTATGTCTCATTGACTCAGTCTTCAAAGCTAAAAAATCTAATCAGTCTCCATCTACATTTAAAACATTGTACAACAGGACATTTAAGTTGTTTTGTTTAGGGCAGGATCAAGCCTAATCAATACGTCATAAATGGATAATCAAGAAAATATAAGAAACTTGTTGGCTGTATCCATAGCAGCCAAAGAGTGAGGAAAGCTTCCATGTGTCATCATGTGGAAATACAAGCCTGACTGCAGCTGCCTCTGTATTCACCCTTTTTGCTTTATTTTCATGTCGACCACTCGCTGTGCACATCCAAGTGTGCATCTTGCATACACACCTATGGGCTTTGTTCTCTGACAAAACATTTATTCTGTGCACACATATATGCTCGTGGAGCTTGGTGGTCATCCCCCAACCCCCAACCTGCAAAGGTCAGTGGCTTCTTTGATGTTGGACCCATAGATCACCATTATTACTGTAGTCTATTGATTCCTATGGAGATGAGGCCTGCAGCCCTGGTTCTGGGTGACTGATGCTGAGGTCAGGGTCTGCATCCCCCTGGCTTTGTTTCAGAATATAAAATCCAGCTAACTGCTACCTATTGCTCAGCATGCTGAGCTTGTTTGAAGGACACACAGGAATTCAAGGTGTATGAAAGCACTTTCACATCAAATAGATTATTTATTGTACAAGCAGATCTGAGAAGCTGCTTAAAAACATCTGGTATGTTCTGTGCTTATAAATGTTTAAATTGTAAAAAATAAGTATTTAGTATTTAATTCTTGGAGTAAAGTTGACCCTGCGGACCCCTAGAATGGCTTCATTAAAAGCATTTACATTAGCTTGACAAAAGCTGGCATTTGTTTGCAGTCTTTTCTGAGGTTGAGGTGGGTCTGATTGGGGCAGTAGGAGTCTCAGCATTTACTATGATAATTATCACTGAGCCAAACAGGCTTCCTCTGCTATGAGATAGAGTCACGGTGAAGGGTTGCTGGTCTGAGATGGGGGGACCTGGTGCTTGGGGAGAAGGATCAGCAGCTAACCAATCACCATTGATTTAAGCTCCAATGCATTTGAAAAAACGCTATACTGGGTGACTGGGTGGACTTGTTATCTGAGGATACTAAGGCTCTGATCTTTTGGGTTGAACATAACAGATCAATGGTTAAATAGGGAAATAAACAGTCATAGAAAGCAACATAAAGTTGGAAAGTATGGAAGTTGATGGAAAATATGATATGCTATGGCGTCCACAGACACAATCAGCACCGACAATCAAAACAAAAGTTAAAACAATATAGTAATTCATAAAGCATCCACTGGTGTCTTTTATATTAAAGTGTTATTTCAGAATGTTAACTTTTGACTAAAATGTGTTTATTTAAGTTTTAAACATTTCAGACAAGAAACAAGTGTCATGGAGAGAAATCAGGACAAGAGTTGGCATTTCCACTCATACAATTAAAACATTAAAGTGGAAATGAAACAAACCATTTTTGCCACTGCAATTGCTCTAATATACACAAAAAAAACATCCAGACTAAAATATGTCTTTACTGATAGTTAAAACCACACATATGACCAATTTAATTTCATAATTATAGCTAGCTAGTGAGACGAGAAGCTGCCATTTTGTAGTGATGTAATACCAGCTACACTACGCTGCAACTAACAAGCTGTAATACATTTAAGAAGATAGAATACAATGGAAGATGAAGCTGAAAAGCCTATTCAGCATCCGGATCATGTTGCCTATGCTTTTGGGGCAAAACGCCGTGTAACTGGAGCAGTTGTACGGAGAGAAGAGGAAGATGTGGAGCCGGTGCTTGTCCTGGGGCGGAGCCGGTCGGCAGAGCCACCTGGTGGAGGGGCGGCAGCGACAGTAGAGTCTGTCTGCTGTCAGGAGGCTGATCTGGACCATGTCATGAATGGTGAATCTTGCATAACTGTTCGCACATTGGGATTACTGTGATGGGAGGTGGATGTTCTGGAGGTGGCATGCTGTCCCTGAAGGATGTAGCAGCAGGTAACTGTTAGTCAAGCTAACTAACGTCACCGGTGTAATCACGTAAAATAGGATAAAAAAATAAAACAGGAATATTGCAGATATCTGACGAAACATTTATTTTGCTACCGGCTGATACTAATAGCTAATTACTAGCTAAACATTAGCGTTTAGATTAATGAGTGCTGAGGTTTGAGCTGAAAGGTGTCTAATAAGAGGCTCAAATGGGGATGGAGTCGGGGAGATATGTTTGTGTCTGTTTTGGAGTAAAGGCATGGTTGATGACTTAGTGCCTGCCGGCTTAACTTTACCTGTTCCTCTTCTGCTTGCCTGGTGCCCTGTCATTACGGTGGACTGATGCCGCGGCTGACCCGCTGTAGTGTGTTGGTAGAGCTCAGTTATAGGCGGAGAAAATAAAAACACGGAGCAGCTTCAGGCTTTCTTCTGTTGGTCCGGACCACTAGCTTCCCAGACTCAAAAGTCTTCTGTTCTTTTATTGTTCCTCCAGAAAATGCTCCCTGCAGACCCAGGGAAGTAGCCTCCGAGGGGCCCATCGGAGGCTACTTCTTCCTCAGAGCCCACAGCCAGCAGCAGTAGCTACTGTTCTCTGTTTCAGCTGAAGTTTGTAAAAGTAGACTGTTTAGTCCTCAGCCTGAACTCTGTAAAACTTGTTTTACACCCAGGAGCAATAGTGTACTTTAGTCTTCTCTTCTCCTTTGGCTCACTAGTCTCCATCGTTCCCTCTATTGTCGCTCTGACTGCGACGCAGACACAGGAACTCTCATCAGTACCGCTGAACCAACCAACCTCGTGATGTCACAGTTTATAGTTCTGCAAGATGGTGGCACTCATGCTACAAAAGATAAAACGGTGCAACGTTTTTCTTTTATATGGTTTTATTTTTTACATTTGTAATATAATTATTGATAAGAATCTAGTAAATAACATTAGTTTGTTTGACTGTTTCATTTCCACTTTAACAATTATAAGAATTTCC
>JAOXYM010000009.1:2312385-2324256 GCA_028567055.1 Leptatherina wallacei
TGGGTGCTAAAATAGCATATAATTGCCTAAAGCTGACTTTGACAGGCTTGGAAAAGCATGATATAGCTCCTTTAAAGGAAAATGTCGGGTATATAAACGTTGACTTTGTCAGCGTATTAGCTCTCACGTTAATGCTAACCTGGTAACATCATGTTAATAATGGAGGAACAGCCACTCAAAATATCTCTTTAGTCGCCAAAATGCAGATCTATGCTGCTCAACATTTGTCCACTACACCCCCCTTTTTTTGTGTGCATATTTTGTTATTTAATTCAATTAGCACCAAAGGTTTGAAAATAATAAATTTTCAATGCTGTAGCCTATGTAGCATGTGGATTTTAGACATTCTTATTTTAGACTTGCCAGAAAAAAAGAGAGCCTGAAAGTGTAACAGGATGCCGTTAGTTACAGTAAGTACTTTTCTTTACTGAAGTTGTTTATGCATGCTTTACTTAAAATTACAGATCTTTGTTGTTTTTCAAGCATTTGAAGAGGATCAAGTTCCAGGTGAGGAGCCAATCAACAAGGAGCCAGTGACACCACGGGACTAGGAGGAAGAACGAGATAGAGACTGACCATGAGCCCATGGTCACACAGAAGTCCTACGATACTCTGAGTCAGAAATATGAACAACTGAACAGTGAATATTGTAAATTGAGAGCAAACTTTTACAGGCTCAAAGAAGAAAACACAAAACTTATAGTAGAACTCCACCAATCACGCTTCTCATTTTCCATTGTTAAAAGTAATGCTGCACATTTGCTCTTTCTGACTGGACTCACCTCTACAATCTTCAGTTGGATAATGACTAAACTGTACTGTGTCACAGAGAATAAGCAGTCTCAAACTGGAGGATCATTTCCTTTTGGTACTCATGAAACTTAGACTTGGTCTTGGTAAGAGATCTTGCTTACAGGTTCAATATTTTGAAAGGTAATCTGTTCCAAATGTTAAGGTCATGGTTACCTCTGATTGCAGCTGTGTTGCTGCAATCAACTTACTGGGCCATTTAATGAGAGGGTTTATTCTCATTAAATGGCCCAGTAAGGATGCCATCCTCAAAAGCATGCCAAGACGTTTCAAGCAAAATTTCAAAAGATGCAGATGTATCATCGACTGTACAGAAATATTTGTTGAAAGACCTTCTGATTTGACAGCTCAAGCTCAATCATGGTCTAATTACAAACATAATACAATTAAGTACCTGGTAGGAATAACACCTGAAGGGACAGTTTCCTTTTGTCTTCTGGTTGGGGAGGCAAAGTATCAGACAAACAAATAACATTTGAGTCAGGGTTTTTATATTAATTGGAGCCAGGAGATGAAATTTTAGCAGACCAAGGATTTTTAATAAGAGATTAGCTGGCTCCATATGGTCCAACTTTGCGTATTCCAAGTTTCACAAAAGGAAGGAAACAGTTGCCTACAACTGAGGTGCATTCTTCAAGAAAACTTTCTAATGTCCGCATTCATGTGGAAAGAGTTATAGGCAGATGGAAAAGCTTCAAAGTTTTGCATTCTGTGATTCCATTCTCCAAAGTTGACCTGCTAGATGATATGGTAACCGTTTGTGGGGCTCTCACTAATCTTTGTAAATCTGTTGTGCCCCAAAAAACCAAAGTGTGTCATGTATGAACTATTGCATTTAAGAATTTGAAAGGAAGGCTTTTGCCTAAGCTGTGATTAATGTTTTGCTGTACATTACATTTTCTTCATTTAACAATACAGTTTGTAATTGAATTGATGGACTCTGACACCTTTATCACTGGAAAGTACACTTTTTTATAATACAAATTAGTTTCATTGTGACTTCAAAAAAAATTGGACATTTTTTTATGTACATATTTAATTTCAATTGTATATACATGTTTAAATTGGTAAACATCTAGATCATTGGTTTGAACCCTTCACACATATTGCAAGTTGTTAAAATTAATTGTGGAATAGATTAAATTACACATTAAATATTGAATGCATGGCCAAATGGTAGTACATATATACACAAAACATGTTTTACTCATGTGGCTATGAGTTACTTATTCATATAGACTATTCATCTACACTGACTACAATTCCAGTTCTTTGGTCTTCTTTTGATTTGCATACAACTGTAATGGTGGAAGTTACAGTCAATCATTTTTCCAAACTCTGGCTTTTCACAGGTACTACAAAACCTTAATGGTTGAAGTGCAGGATCTTGGCTGCGGGTTAAGAGTTCTGGTAAAATACTAGATAAGAAACATTGTTTTGCAGTGGGCAAAGCCTTGTGTAAGAGCTGTTCATCTTTTCGGATTTGATTTATGATCAGTTCCTTGGATGTCCAAACCACAAAATCACAATATTGGACAATGCAGACAAAAATGTGGAGCTGAACCTGATGGTAGTACTGGTGTGTCTTCTTCAGCTGGAATATTTGGTCAAGGCAGAAATCCTCTTTAAAAGGGGCATTCAGAAGGCCTTCCAGAAACTGATAAGGGCAATTGATTTCCAAAACTCCTTCGCATGACACATGACACTTTACCATCTGGTGATAAGCCAAGGTGTGGTTCATCAGGCCGTACTACAAAACCACAAAGATCAACCTTTATATTTTTATGAAATTTGCTGATCTCTTCGGTGTAACACTGGCTTGCAATTTTCTCTTTCTCTCTTCCCCATACAACAGCCGGAACTTGGGTGTTGCCATCATTATAGTGCATGATTTTCATTAGGGTTGTTCTGTCTAAATGAACATCTTTAGATGCACGATGAAAAGTAGTGCTGGTAATTCTGCCTGCTCTGTGAATATGCCAGGATTGTGAAGCTGCTTGTTGCGTTGTAAGGGCTGCAAGTCTCTCACACTGCTCAGGGTGGAGATTCCCTTTAATGCTGTGAAAGGCTTCATTACATCACTCTTTGATGTCCTGTGGAACCTGCAGCCGAAAGGAGGGCTCATACATGGCAGTCAGTGGCTCTGGCAGCTCTGGAGAATGCTCCTCCAGCTCACCCTCAGATGCAGTGTCAGTCACTATTTTCAAAACTGGTGAGGACAGCAGCATCAGGGGCAATCGCCTGGAGCTCCAGGATGTCTGCATCTGTAAGCTCTAGAAAACAGATACAAAAGAAATATTTCAGAGACATTATCAATTAGATTTAATATATTTACCAAATTATTACATATACCAAATGGGCTTTAAATTTCTGATTTGGCATCTCAATTTAAACTTAAATATAATATAATATGTACATATTTTGTTTGTTTATAATGACACATGACTTTCTGTGCAACTCCTCTTAACTTGCTTTTGGGCCTATGGAAACTCCCTAGCTCTTGCTGGTTTGACCGGACATTAATTTTTTTTTCCAGAGAAATTCTCCTAACGTGCATGCTGGCTGCTCTGTTCTTCCCATCCGAACATATAGCTCCACCTTAAATAGTACTGCTGCTGCATGACTGCAACAAGACCTTAGTCTGCAATATAAAATTGAAACATCAAATATTTTATGCTTTCCCTTAAAGCAATACGATGAACCACAACACAACATATCAACTTAACAGAAGGAGCGTAACAGCTAATGCATTGCAAGTACATCCGTTAGCTTGAACTTACCCAGCCATGCAGGTGCGGTTTGCTGATAAAATAGTTTTGTGATGTGAATTTATGATGACCCAGGTGTCGTGCATGTCGTTCTTGCTTTGACTCTGGCTTGGCAAAACTTCAGACACACATCGATCCGGACGTACATTGATGTATCTTATTGTTTGAACGTGACCGTTTATCACATAGTTATAGGCATCTAGCGATTCATATGCTTTGACTTTCTCTTTGCTGTATACACACTCTGTTTCAATTAGGTACATAGAGATGTCTGGCCTCTCCGCAGTCCCGAAAGATCTTCATGCCACTCCTGTAAGGTGTATGGATCAGCCAGCCTGCTTCCATCTGATAGCGTTAATGTTCTAAAATAGCTGCCACGGTCCCGTAGAGTGAGAGTCTGGACATATTGCCACAGTTCCCAAACTGAACCACTTGCTTAAAAACCCTCCATTTAGAAAATGCCACCGAAAATTGTTAGTTGCCGCTTGTTAACATAGCTTCGAGCCTCTGCTTTTGCCTCCAGGCAAAGCTCCACCCACAAAAAACATCAAAATGTTTACAAACTTTGAAACGGTCTATTAAACCTAAATGATTTTTTTTTTTTTTTTACCAGGCTGTATACATGTTTATTTCTGCTGTGAAGTTGGCCTTTTTTAACATTGTAGTCTATGGGATTGACTAGCCCCTTGCGGATGAAGGGTGAACTGCAATTTTTGGCCCTTCTGCATAGGCTTCACATTTCTCTGTCGGAGGTTGCCGCTTGATCGCCCCTCAGCTTCAACCTCAGCATTCATTCTAGTTGGGAAGTGGAAAGTTAAAACTCATGCTTGTCTGAAGTTAGAAAATAGATTTCCCATTCCATATGATTTGTCACTGAATGTACCACGAGTATAGCAGCAGTAAGAGCTGCTATAAAAAACACACACTGGCCCAAATATTGGGCATATAAGTGATAAGTCTAAGTGTTAGCCACTAAAACCTTAAACAAAACACAGAGTAATGGGGTAAGAGGGAAGTCCAAAGTTTATGGAGCATGTATGTTTAAGTATTATAGAATAAAATAGCCAGTTAAATATTTTCCGGTCAGTTTGGTGTTTGGTCTGAGCACTCAGGTTATTTACTGTGTTCTCAAACCCTAATAACATGCTCTGAGAGTTATTATGTACAACAGATCTCAGAAGACGCAGACTGAACAAGAGGGGCGGAATGAAGACGAGGGGTCAAAAAGCAAAAGAGAAGCCGTACAACTGATATCAGTAGTTGTCTGTAGGCAATGTCTCCCTTCATTCTGGTTCACAATATTTAGATAACCATAAATGTATATGGGTAAGATAAAACAGAAATCAGCATTAAAATCGGAAGCTAAGAGCAACACAGGGAAAATAAAATAAAATAAAAAAAAACAGCAAACAATTGAAGTGCACCCAAATGATAAAGTTAACTTCACCAGTTCAACCGATGCATAACGTTAGTCTGTGGCCCTGTATACACAGACATTTTCATTAATAAAAAAAAAACATGTGAATCCTCGTCTGAGTGACATCAGATCCAAAATGGTTAAAATTTCAAAAGTTAAAACTTGAAAAAAAAATAAATGTGGAGATATATTTCTGGTTGTGGATTCTATATGATGAATACACGCTACTAGCTGAGATCCATGCAGGAGAAGAGAAGGAGCATAATGATGATTATATAATCTATCTGATTTGATTCTAAATGGATAAAAGTGGATAGGATTAGAGAATCTTGACTTTGCCGTAAATTGGTGCTGTCCAAATAAAGCTATATTGAATTGAAATTAAATTGATGTATGTGCTTATACTAATTGAAGGTCAAACTTATTCTAAATCTGGCTAAATAACAAAGGGCAGAAGTTGTTCTTCATGAAGCTGAAGGAGCAGGATTACTGAATGGAGCAAAATTATGTGGCTCTCCAAAAATAACTGGAATTCCCATCACCAGAAATACGCAAACATGTCCCTAAAGCCAGAGGTGGATGGCACATTAAGAGGATAAGTCCATGTGTATCAATAACTACTGGGATATGTGCCTGTGTAAGTTACACATGCACATGTATTTATTTAGCATATTTAATCATCCTTCTGTTTTGTGCATTCATGCAAATGAACAGGTTGTGTGTTAATGTCTTGCAAACATATGCATGCCTCTATAAACACTGCACACGCTTGCATTAAGGGTGCTAAATGTTTGAGTGTGCACAAGTCTATGTACCAACACACAACCAGGATATCAACCTGAGCCTCTGACATCCCTACACACTGACACGATTTCCCTGAGAAGGTTACGGTGGGAACAAAAGAAGACGTGAATGCAGCCGAGCCCCTATCTCCAGCTCATGTTGCCGTTAATCAAAGACAATTAAAAAGGACCCTTCCAGCAAATCCGGCCATGATGATTTATGAATAAATTACAAGGCTCATTTGTATGCCATATATCATGTTTGTTAGGCATGCTCCACCCTTGCAGGCAGATAGGGGTTTCTTAACATCACTGTATAAAGACAGCTACAGAGATGCCTAAAGAGTCGGTTGGCTATTGGGGAGTTACTGAAGAGTTTAATCATTAATACTCCCAAAACATGCATCTGAAGCCATACTGGATATACAACTTTTTTTACATACCTTCAGCTATTTATAATGGTAGAAATGGTGAGAATGGGAACTATTCAATCATCTAATGCAGCTAGAAAGGCTGGCCCTTCCTCGTTGGCCTCGCCAATTTATACTGGCAGCTAAGGGTTGTTGCAAACATGGCTGCTACCAGCTAGCAGGTTAAGGCCATGGTTGCTAACAGTTGTCACTCCAGGCATCGAGCAGGGCATTTGTAGAAAGTGATAGAGAAAGTGATTATTTTTGTGTTCTCTGCACAATGATGCACAATATAACTTGGTACCAGGGGTGTTAGTGGGACCAAGTTGGCACCATGTGGATATATACAAATATGATACAAGCTTTGCATGTCATGAACTGAGCTTCCAGGCCCCATGACCAAGACAATTGTTTTTTTCTTTGGTTTGTCCATGGATTCATATTTATGCTTAATTTCTAGCTTTAGTAAATACTGGACTCTCAGATCTAAAACTGCAAGACTTGAACAACTTCTTCCCCCAAGCCGTCAAAGCCATCAGCAAACATTTTATTGGGAGATTCCGGCTACGTAACGCAATATTTCGAATACATAACGCGAGATTTGGCTCACGGTCCTCCATCAAAGATGGCTGCGCGCTATTGTGCAGAGTAGGTGTGGGAGACGCTGGATTCTGAGCAAATGCAGGTACGCGGTTAAACTCTTCAGCATGTGATTTCCTTTTCCAAACGGTTAGATCAGTAACTGTTATGCCTGCCAATCTTTTTAGATGCCTCCGCCACTTTGAACGGTGACGTTATATTGCATTGGAAGCATAATCTCCTCTTTTCTTGAATTGTTTGCGAACCAGTCAGCTGGTGCTGGCGCTGGCTGTACTTGTCCGCATTACATTGAATGACTGCCAAATGTGTGATATTTATTCTGTGCATTTAGTGGTGGTCAACTTTATTTGTATAGTGCATTTAAACATAGCAGCGGCCAGTACAAAGCGCTGAACAGTTGAAACTCGCAAGAAAAAAGAGAGAACATTAAAAGACAATATAAAACAATAAAACA
Source organism: Leptatherina wallacei (assembly GCA_028567055.1). Classification (NCBI taxonomy): domain Eukaryota; kingdom Metazoa; phylum Chordata; class Actinopteri; order Atheriniformes; family Atherinidae; genus Leptatherina; species Leptatherina wallacei. Next base: position 2,319,627 of record JAOXYM010000009.1, read on the forward strand.
CTAAAACAATAAGAAATTATGAAAAAAACAAAAACAAAAAAAACAAGACAGCAATCACTATAAGAGACTCAAAAACAGCAAAGACAAAAGCAGAGAGGCTCATGAAGGGTGTAACGCCAGTGCAAACAGGTGAAGTTTTAAGAAGAGATTTAAAAACTAACAGAGATGAGGCCTGTCTGATCTGTAGAGGTAGCTGGTTCCACAGCTTAGGGCCTGCCACAGAAAACGCTCTATCCCCCCACATTTTGTACCGGGACCTCCGTACATTCAGTAGCAGCAACCCAGCTGACCGAAGGGGACGAGTGGGAGCATGGAAATGGAGAAGCTCCGAAAGATAGGAGGAGGCTAGGGCATTTAAAGATTTAGAAACATATAAAATAATCTTAAAATGTACCCTAAAAGTTACAGGCAACCAGTGAAGGGAGGCCAGGACAGAGGAAATATGGTCTCTCTTCCTGGTGTTTGTCAGCAACCGTGCTGCAACATTTTGGACCAACTGGAGGCGAGAGAGGTGTTTTTGAGGTATGCCAAAGAGAAGTGTATTACTGGAAACCCAGTGTGCTGGAAATAAAAGCGTGGATCACTGTTTTCAGGTCACACTGGGTTAAAAAATGTTTAGCCTTTGCCAAGCGCCTCAGGTGAAAAAAGCTAGTCTTAACAGTGGCATTTATCTGTCTGTCAAGGTTAAGCATGCTGTCCAACTGAACACCAAGACTTGTGACTGCAGATCTTGAGTGTTTGGATAGAGGACCAAGATCAGCAGATAAAGGCTTATGAGCGGTGTTGTTGAAAACTATAGCCTCAGTTTTATTCCCATTAAAATGTAAAAAATTCAGGGACATCCAGGCAGAGGGATCCCCATGGTTCAGCGGGACATAAATCTGGGTGTCGTCCGCATACAGATGCAACTCTGTGTTTCCTGAAAATCTATATGAATGTTTCTCATATTTAAAGGTAATTAGGCAAATACCTTATGGTGCTAACTGATGATGAATTGGTTGAATACAATATGGAAGCGAAGCATGTTATGAATATGTGTATATTTATATTGACATCTATTTTATTAGTATGCTGCTAATAGTTCAGATATGTACATGAAGATGAACTTAAGTATTTTTGACACGAAAGATGGTGATTTAGTTGTAACATAAAAACTGTATTAATGATTGCACGGTCCTGTTTGTACAGGCCAGGTTCCATATATGGATGGCAAGCTAGGCCTTGAGCCTGAAGAATCAGACCAAAGAACACAGAGCCAGTACGGTAGGAGGCACTGAAGCCACGCCCCCACACACACATGCTCACACTGCTCTAAGTCCTAAGGAACTTTGGACTATTGCCTTTCACAAGTGTCATATGAACTGTGTTGCGGCTTTGGCCACTCAGAAGGACTTACCACGTTGGACACATTCAGAACCACTTCTGAATTAAATTTGATTGTGGACTGTATAAAATGTAAATATTGCAATCGCACTGTAAAAAGAAAAAACATCACAACTACACACCGCAGTTCTGTCTGTGAGTCATTAAGCACACCATTTTCCTCCGAGCTGAACCAGATCTTCTGATACTAGCTTTACTCTCATTATTATTTTCCTAATTGCAGCATTGTACATGCTACAAAAAGGTTGGTGGTTCAAATCCTGCTGCTGCCCCAGTCAACTGTCATTAGCTGCACTTCCATGACAGTTTTTCGCAAAATAAAAGCGATATTTCTGAAATTTTGACGAATTACAATTGCGATACGCCGGTGTTTCCATTGAATGGTATTTGGCACATAAGCCATAATTCACGTAAAATCTCGTCCTGCAAGACCCCGCTCTGAGGAAGATGGAGATACAAAATATTTTATGTTTTGGAGCATGTTGCTGTTGTTTGTTATCAAGGATGACGGTTATATTTTTCTGTTTAGTTATTTGTGAAAAGATTCCTGTCTCCAACTCCATTTATACACTCCAAGCCATCTTTACTGTAAACAAACTGGTCACACGACCCTCCCACGTCACGTCCAGTGAAGTGAAAATGCGGAAAAGGTGTTTCCATTACACTTTTGCAAAATACTTCCATATCGATACGTCTGAAAAACCACCTCCTGGTAGCGTCAAAACTTTTTGTGATATTTGAGAGTTTTTTCGAAATGTAGGTGTTTCCATTACCAGATTTTTATAGCGATATTTAGGTTTTGCGTAATTCTAGGAGTAATGGAAACACACCTATTGTGTCCTTGGGCAAGACACTTAACCCTACCTGCCTGATGTTGGCATCAATGGTGTACTAAATTGTAAGTCACTTTGGATGAAAGCGTATGCTAAATGATTGTAGAGTAGAATAGTAATGTTGATTGCATGGATCTAAGAGGAAAATCATGCCTCCCAATAGTCAAAGAAATGGTCTTTGTAAGTATTTTGATTTATATACCCCGAATAGTAGATACAATAGTTTGTTGACTTTGTACAAAGCAGTCGTTTTATTTGACTACTTACTAGTTTGCCACCCCACCAAGTGAAGTAATGAAGTTGTCACATAAAAGTAAAGGCAACACTGATAAGACATGCAAAGATGTGTTGTCTCAGGAGAGGTTTTTTTCCTTTTTGTTAGGAACATGGAATTACAGCCACAGTATACTCACCAGTAACATCCTGTGTAGTAAGGAAGCATCACTGGGCTGGATGAATTTAGAGCATTGCATGTGTGTTTTAAAAATTGCGTACTTTATATTTCATGTTTGTTCCAACCTTATTTATGGAAAATAGGACATAGCAGAGCACAAAGGATCCTTCAGAGTTGCAAAAAGAAATAGTAGGATTAAAAACCAGAGACCAATGTGCTCATCATCTCACTCAAGGACAGCATCAGGGCTACAACTGAGAACGACTACAGTTCTGTTTTAATGCGCCCTCCCTGGTGACCTTAGCAATTATGACAGGAACAAAGGAAGGATGACCTGAGAAAGACCCGCCACAAAGTCAGAATAGAAAAGAAGTTTGGTCATAGTAAGAATCTTATTGTTTCCTGTTTGAATTATTACTTTTATCTTAGACTGTTCCATCACTTTAACAATATGTCAACCAACAAAGGACTTCTGTCTTTTTCCCATTTAAACCAAGTCAACATTTCATGGTCCTCTGGTTCAAGCTAAATCTTCCACCAAATCCCAGCCAGGCTTGAACTTCTTTTGTTCCTGAATATAACCAAATACCTATGGTGACCTGATGCACTGGCCTTAGCAATATTGGATGCAAAGAGCAAATACTCCCTAATACTTATGAACAACATGATAGTCATAGGGGGCTGGAAGGGATGTGGCAGACAGTCACAGACCTAAGAGTTATGATAACAATCATACAACACACTATCTTTGAATAAAAGGAAAAATAATAAGACAAAATATAGTTTACTGCATTTCATACAGTTTAACATGAGAAAGTAAGCAGTAATTACAGTGGGTGTACTAAAGGGCCCAGATGAAAGTTGACCCAGAGCTGCTGCTGCAGAGAGCTTTAACAGCTACTGTGGCACCATTACAAATGGTGATCTGATAAGCAGAGATGGAGGATGCTGCAAAGCAAAGGTTTGAAGAGTAGGTCAGTGCTAGTGTGAGGAGAGGAGAAGAGATGATGAACATCATTAATCTGTTGGCTGGACTGAATCATCACTTAGAGATTACCTTGGTCAGTAAGTGGCTCTTTCTCCAGAATGGAATCAAAGGAGTGCACAGATCAAGAAAACCCAAAAAATCCCACTAAAAATCAAGGTTTTAACTTCATTAACATGTCTTTAATGTGTTTTTTCATGTGTTACAAGATATATGAGCAACATACACCTTAAGTGCTATCTTTTGTTTCTGTTTTATTGACACCACTGCACCACCTAAATCCCAGAGAAACAGGTCAGACAGCTAGTATTATCTAGACCTGGGATCCTCAATTCAGTCCTACAAGGGTTGCAATCCAGCAGGTTTTCCATGTATCCTTGCTCCAACACACCTGACTCAAATTAATGAGTCATTGTGCAAAACTTGATAGGCTGTTGGATCCAATAAATTTGATTCAGGTGTGTTGACGAAGGAATACATTGAAAACCTGTTGGAGTAACCCTCATTTAGACATTAGGGACGTCACCATTACTTGATTTACAATTATTAATCTTGGTATTATTTAAAAAGATCCCTCAAAACTGTCACTTTCCAAAAAGATTATGTCTGAAATATAACAGCAGATCAGAGCACCTTTTGCAGGGAACCAAAACACAGTTGAACATCATGTGTTGCTGCTTGTTTCCACTGTTCCAGTATTATTTGTGTCAAACAGCAGCTATTCTACAAAAGTCAAAGCTAGCTAGATGCTTGTCCTAGCTTTCTAAATTCTCTACTCGGGTTGAAAAGAAATATTCAAAAGCATTTTTATAATGTAGTTTCCAGAAAAGTCCAGGTAAAGGTCCTGTAGCCTTTCCATCTGTTTTCTCTGAGAGAACTCCAGAGTTAAAAAGTAGGATTCATTTATTCTCCACAGAGCAAAGGATATTTAGTTGGGATTTAATAATTAATAATTTATAATAATAATTTATATATATATATATATATATATATATATATATATATATAAATTATAAAAACTTCCCTTAATTCCAC
>JAOXYM010000009.1:2373347-2396175 GCA_028567055.1 Leptatherina wallacei
TGACTTAGAACATTGTAAGAGACTATTCCAAGGACTTATAAAAGTGATTTTTGCATAATATGTCCCCTTTAAGAACATCATTCAGACTTTCTGGAGGGCAGCATGTGCAGACACCAGTAAAGCAACAGATAAACAAGTGGCAGTATATCCACGACTATGTCAGCTTAAATGTTCCTGATTCTCTGACACAATATGAAGAAGTTACTCAAACACGTAATATCGGCAAGTTAACCTGTTGTGGTGAAGCTGTTCTGAGATTAACCTCCCTCCATCTCCACATGGAAATCAACGATCTAGGAAATTTAGGCATGAATAGAAGAAGGATATTGTAATGATGGAAAGACTGATGTTTTTCTGCGGAAATGGATGAAACCTGTTTGATTTTAATCTAGAATTAAAGCTGAAAAAAAGAACCAAACAAACTTGTTTGAGCTTCACAACATCAACCAAAAGATCTTGAGCTTCTCTGTGATATTCTTCTGTATCTCAGTGATAATGTGACAATTCAGTACGTGTGGTTACGTGTGGTTTACCCTGACGTGGTTCTTAAAGACACATTATGTAACTTTCTTACCTTAAAACTCAACGTTCTGGACTTGTTTGATGGCACAGTACAGGTAGGATGAAGACGATGCTGGATTAGCCATAGATATCACATGAACCTGGTCTTAAATCTCAACAACTTCGGAAGTTTCAACAGTAAAACTTAAAGATCAAGCGACTAGTATATTCACACTCATAAATAAACAAATCAAACTAGGCAAGTTTAGAGGATCAAATGAGTAAAAATTCATTGACACAACTAAAATATGCATTATAACTAGATATGTAAAGGAAGGACTTGTTTTGAATATGGAATATGGAGGAATATGGAGTCACACACCACGTTAGAGAGCTAGAACAGACATAATTTGCAATCAAAACAATGTGCAGGAGGGTTTGCTAAGAAAATATTTTTATATTTAATTTTCATGTGCATTTATATATATATTATTTCCTGAGGATGGAAACTGCACCAGAGCAATCACCACAACACCATACTGATTAATAAGCTGGAACAGTTCATTCAGATCAATGGATATCAATGATGTCAATTTATTATGAAATTATAAAGGACTATTGCAGCAGAAGCAAGTCTGTCCCAGTCAAACCAGTTATGTTCAATGTGATCTTGTTTTCCATTAAACAACACAGGTAAGAAAATACACAATATACTAAAAGCTGAATGGGCTAAAATATTCTACATTTTTTTCTCCCTGGAAAACGTAAATTTCTTTATATTTTCTAAAATATGGTGCTCAGCTTATTCTTAAAAGATGTGTTAAAAAGAAAAGATTAAAAAGCGGTACTGCCTGAAAATGTAAACAGACTTGCAGTTCAGAACAAGGTAGCAGGACGACAGAGATATAGCAAGGTATGATGGTGGTGGATGCTGCAGAGACATAGATAGCAAGCAACATAGGCTGATAGAAACTGCTCCATGTTTGGTGAGAGAGCCAACATAATGCAGATCCAGAGAACCAGAGAAGTGCAAGAAAACAGGTAAGTGGGTGACTCATTATCTGTCGTGATGTATGGAGTGATAACAAAGACTCAATTTATTCCCGAGAGGTAGCACTGACAGTGGCAGTGTGTGGTTATCAACGGAGAAAGATGCCAGTGTGAGACCTCTGCCATGCAAAGTCTTCTCAAAGATGGCTGACACGATAGAAATTAGCATCTTTTCTGTGATTCCAGGGAAAGCATTATTAAATTCAGTATCAAAATCACTTAGAAATTTAACGGTGCTGATGGTGTTGCATGCAGGGTAAACGATGAGGAAAACAACAGTGTAGCCATTTCTCCTACAATCCATGCTGAAGAGGAAATTCTGTGGGTCAACACAACATGGATTTCTATAAAAGTGACACATCAGAGAAGTGAGCTTTCTCTGAGGGGGAATAGACTCTACAACCGCTGCCAAGAAGTAGTGCATGACACAAGTTTTTGGCCTAGACATCTGATGATAGTTTTCTATGAACCGTGGTACAACCAGGTATTCATGATATTCTCTGGAGGATGCATCAGGCACTATCAGGTTAATGGATCAACCTGACATGTGTTAACTTGTTTGCTAATAAAACAGGTTTTTGAGATCACAAAAAACTCCAAGGAACTCTCCATTAAAGGGACCTTTGAAAATACCACCATGTCTCAGCCCACTGGCCTTCGTAAGGGACTCAAACAGACCTGCATCTGACATCACAGCAGCATTCTCCGTCATGTTGGTTGGAACCTGCTACCGTTTCCATCTCCACTTTCATGTTCCCCACCAGTAAACTTTGTTCAAAACACATACAAAACACGCTACAGAGAAAGGTCCCCACCAAGATCAGCTGACAGGAGAAGTGAGTCGTTGGTTGCAGAAACACTAATCAGTAACTTTGATCCTTCCAAAATGAACAATGGAAAAAGTTCAGGTTTAAATATTTCCACGTTTCAGTTTCAGACGTCGTGTTTGCTGGAACTTACAGCCATCATCCAATCAAATCAAATCAAACTTTATTTGTATAGCACCTTTCATACATTGTGCATCACAAAGTGCTTCACAACATAAAAACAATTTAAAAAAAATAAAAATAATAAGTATAAAACATCAAAATCAATAGCACACACCTGATCATACTCTTTTTCACTTTTCACACATTCATCATCACACACACGCTAGCACATACACACACACCCAACGAAACACATGATGTCCCCCCTCTTTGCATAAAATGAAAAATCTGCCTAGTTTCTGTCTCTTTAACTGAAACGATTATTTAAAAATATAATTTGAGCTAAAAGACCAATCAGGCACAGCTCCCGACGTGGAGGATCCCCATGAGGAAAACACTGGATAAAAGATAGAAATAAAACAGAATAAAATAAATAAATGAAAAAAAATAAGATAAATGAATAAAATAAATAAAAATAAACCTAAAAGCAGTAATAAGAACAATAAAATCAAACATGAGTAATATGTAAATACATAAATAGTACTTCATAAAATCAGTTATGAACAAAGATATAAAACAACTCAGTTTCAAAACTATTGATCATTAAATGTTTGTGCAGACATTAGGATGAACTAATTCATTGTATACATCTTGTTTAAGCAAAAGGAGTAAAAATATGAAAGCAAGCAAAATATACTCTCCACCTGGAACTTTCCATCAACAGCACTCCTCTCATAGGAAACAGAAAAAACTACAAATAACTACAAACATGGATTCTTAAATACACCAGGAGATGGCACAATCTAAAATGACAAGATTCTCGCATTTAAACTACTACATACAGTCACTAATAGTCAACCACAATAAATCATGATAAGTTGCATTACTAGATAATTTCAGAAAGAAAATTAGTAAAATCTAGCTGCTCACTCAGGGCAGGATATTTAGTGGTCTGCAACTAAACAATCCTTTGGTTGAGTTTACTTCATCACCTTTTCTTATGGAGAGGAGGATACAATCTATTCCATATACTTGTAATATTGATGGATCACTGTTGTGGTGCTCAGTGTCTGGCTATAGGATAGCTAACATTACTATGAATTACATATCTATGTTCTACCAATCTATCTAGCAGATGTCTATTAGTTCTACTGCTGAAAAAAAGAAAAAGAAAGGACATTATCCCCTGCAAATGTTGTTTTAGTTTATAAAATGATTGATAATGTGCTCTGAGAAATAAAATCTGTAAATGTTGTAGTTTGTACTACATGTGTACAGTGATTACAATGATTATATTTGTCGGACCACTTTGGTTTTGATCTCAATTATGTCTGTTTGGTTGAAGATGATGGTGGACTAATTTATACTGTAGAGTGGGAAATCTTCTAAAACTGAAAGTCTCTCTCAGTGTTGTATCACTCAATGTTATATCACTCTGAATGATACTCTGATTACTCCTGATTATCTCTTTTCTGTCTGTCATTTCTCTGCTGGGGCCCATTTCTGTAATGAAGTTGTTCTGTCCAGTTGTTTAGCTTTTGTATGAATAGTAATGTTTTTGTTTCCTTGTTACTCACCATTCCCTGTGATCTGGTCCTAAAACCATGATATTGAGATAAACTGGATCTCTTGTCCATAAAGAGACACAGATTTCTGCATTAATTAATTGTAACCGACTAAAATCTGAAGAGATCTTCAGAGCAGATTCAAAATTTGAGAAATGTATGTGGTACTTGTATCCAGGTGCAGATGCTGCACAAGTAATAAACTCTATCTACCAAACACATTGAAGATGAGTCTAAGGCCCTGCTTACACCACAACGCACAGACAGTAAAACGCAAAAGTTTGGTTGCGTTCTGGCCTCTTGTGGATAAAACCACAGAGTTGACACTGGCTTCCAGAGTGAAACTTTCTTGCAACACATGGTGAGTCCTGTCAGTGGAATCTGGAACGTTTTTGCAACAATGACGTCTTCAACGTCGTCTTGCACAACAACAACAATGATGGACTTCCATGTCATGTTTGTGCTGCTGCATCTTCTTAATTGATTTGGTCTGTTAAAGCAAAACCTGTTTTTGGTGGAGGATTGATGACGTCAGCGAATACGTAGAGGTTACATGCGCCAGATAACTTGGGACGCACCTGGGGGTGTTGTTGCAAAGTTTCAAAGAGAGCCAGAAAGTGATCTGATGGAGGAGGAGCTATCTTTCTGATGGACAAAACTCATTTGAAGAACACGTCCAGCAAAAAAAGGTTTGGCTTCCGGCAGCATAGTCCTCCAGTGTCCATTCCTCAGCACAGTCCAGCTCAATCTTAGCTGATCAATATTCCATCCGTCAACACTTGGCCCCCAAGATGCCAGTCCAGGACCACAGTCCCCGTCTCCTTGGCCCATGCCAGAGATACTTTATCTTGTCCTCTCCATCATGACTTAGATTCTTCGTTGGAGCCCAGTCTATGTTGACATCCTGGTGGATGAAGTAAAACACTTGTTTAGTTTACAGTTAGCTCAACTCCAGTTGTTGGCTTCTCGTTTAGCAACCACAATCTTAATGAGTAAAACACCTAAGCAGCTACAGCTTTTATTGGTCCATGATCTTTAATTTATCCCCAACGTTTCATCAGCTAACAGAGAAAAACCCTAACCAACTGAGGTAAAGGGACTCTGACATGATCTGACTCAGCCCCCTTTGATCCCAACCAAAGGTTCACAAGACACTTTTATCTGTCTTTTCAAAAATTCCTTAGATCCAGCTCCCTTTTTATGACTTCATGAGAAACCCTGAAATAATTTTGATTGCATTTTCCTCACACACACTCTGATCTACAGTGAACTAGGCTGACCACTACTTCATGTTGTACATCACATAAATACAAACAATAATGGAGGGTTAGCAGACTGAGTCACATCTGAGCATGCACTGGGTAAACTGGGTTGTGATCAATGACTGTAAAAGATATGGACAAACCTTCAATCATAGGTTTCTGAAGAGCTGAATCGAGGCTCGCTGGGAACTTCCCACTGTCGCCATCTTGGCGGCGTCACAAGTCTTGTCACTCCCGGAAAATACAAAAATGGGTGACAAAGTGGCACGGAGAGGGGGACTGTGAGCGTGGGGAAGGATGATTGACACCCATCAAACTCTGAGCTACCTGTAGCTATGAGCTAACTGAGGAATCCGGAGCTAACGGGAGCAAACCAGCTAACAGTTAGGTGGGCTAAAGTTAAGGCGCTGTTACCCGCCTAAAAGTACTAGTAGTAGTAGATTGTGCTACCATCTGCCTCTTAGCTACTGAATATCTAAACGACATGCTCCTAATTATGAAGACTTTCAAGATTATACATCTTTCAAATAACATTTCTCTGCTGGAGGTAGCGGCTTGGTTGTGATAAAAGCTGTCAGTAAACTCATATTTAAGAAAGTGTCTAGAAGATAACTTTTTTTTAATTTAGTCATGTTAGTAATATTGATTTGACCTGCAAGTATTGGATCTAAATAAATGAAAATATATGATTCTTTAAATCAAATTTTAAACAGTGTAACATTTATATTTTCTGTATTCATCCTACAAAAAAATCTTTAATCTTTCAACATTAAGATTTTTCTGATGCATTATTCTTTCTTCCTCTCAACATTCAGGAAAAAAAATGCTATAAACTGCAGCATTAGTTTAGAAAAGATAAGACTGACAGGAACAGAAAAAAGTGAATCCAATATAAATTCATATTCTAATGTCATATTTTGAAAATCCAACATCAGCTGGCATGCTCCTGTGTCCACCCACTGGGTGAGGGACACACCCCCTGTACAGCGATATCTTCAAACCCTGCATGTGTCAACTTATTCCCAGAGCACTCCTTATTGTAAGAAGCCATGCCTGGATCCCCCACTGTGAATTCCTCCTTGCCCAGGAGAGAGAGGGCAGAATCTCCCTCAGTGTGACAATGTGTGTTATCCTTTAAAGGCAAACCCCAGAGACATTATTCCTTGTCCTCGCCCCTTTCCCTTTGCAGGTAAACACTTATTCCTGGCTATTTTGCTGGTTGACAAGCTTCATCTTCAAGTCTGAGCAGTTGCATGTCCACAGAAAGAAGGGTAACAAAGATCACATATGGCCTTACCCTGACAGTTGAAAGGTACCTCCTATTTCCATCCACCTAAGATCGAGAGAATTCATTACAAATCAAACCCTCACCCCATTTCCTATGCCCCCACCAAACCCTGCTCAAACTGCCTGCATCCTGTAATCCGACAGATTAATGGCAGAGCATGAAATGTGGCGTTTACATCGACAAAAGTTAAATGTTGTAGGTAGGGAGGGGCACACAGGCTTTGCCGCGTGGATTACGTCCTGCGAAACCCCCTTAATGCCAGTATAATTTGATGGAGCTGCCAATTTGCTGTATGCGCACTCTCTCTGCCCCACTTCTTATTCCCCCTCCCCCTGAACCAAAGCCGACTTTGCTACAACACTTCTAAGGAGGATCTGAAGTTTGGAGAGGCGGAGATACACAGTGGGAGGAGAGACGCCGATGCTGTCTGGGATCCCTAACACCCCCCCCCCCCCCCCCCCCCCCCCCCCCCCGCAAGCTTAAGATCACAGTGCTAATGTCATCATGGACTCTATGTTACATTTGGATTTGCATAATATGCTCTGTGAGTCAGACACCACAGGTGCATACGGCAAGTGAAACCTGGTAGAGGGTGTATATACTGGATCACCTTGAAGGTATTTCTTCCACCATTTCCAAATGTGGATAATTTAACACCAATCCTACACAATACGCAATAAAAATGTAAATATCTTCCAGATGTTTCTGAAAACATAGCTTAGACATACTTGTGATATATTTTTTCACCCATGGAAATGGCATTGTCTAGTGCAATAATTAAAGTGTCAGTTTTGTCGGAGTTTAGCTGAAGAGGATTGTTGCTCAGACACTGCGTAATGCTCATGAGGCAGTAAATAAGGACTCTTTTTGGACCAATGAGCAGTACAGTATATCGTCACCATAAAGGTGGCAGGAGACATCACTGAAGTGTTTTATTATCTGACCTAAGGGAAGCACATAGATCAATAACAAAATTGGTCCCAGAACGGAATCCTGAGGAACTCCACATGACTGCTCTGAAGAATCAAACATTATCTGATTTGCAAGCACTCAACACCTACCACATAAGTATGATGAAAATTAGTTCAGATCCAGAGATCCAAAGTAGATTCCTCAGTCTGCTTATCTTGGTATTATGACTAACAGTGTGTAAAGCTGAGGAGAGGTCCAGCAACACCAGGACTGTGTTTCCCAGAATCTACTTAACATGTTGCTGGAGACTGAGTGGTGCTGTTGAGTGGAAAGCATTTTCTGGAAACCAGATAGGAAGATACCAAGGTGTTAAGGTTAGATTGCATTGACTAATGTTAAACACCAGCTTTGGTGGTTGTGGATGAAATTCAGTTATTACAACAGTACTTTTACTTCTTGTACCATCTCATGATCAGTGCATGACTGTCCAAGCAAATAAAACACAAACTGATCAGGAGTTCAAATGTGTGTGAGAGAGCAGCGCAAGTAGAGTCAGGTCAGATCAAATTAATGTGGTGTCATCCTGTTCTCCAGCTTACCACGTCCCACCTCAGTGAAATAATACTCATAATTCATGGGGAGGGGGAGGGAAGTGGGAGGGCGGGAGGAGTTTGCTCTTTAGCATCATTCAAAGGACATTTCCAAACTATCGCTCAAAATGACAGAGGGAAGCATGAGGGGTGTGTGGGGAAAAGGGGAGGGGATGGGGATGGGCAGGGGGTGCTCAGAACAATCACACTCATTCACACCTCTATTGCCACAATCCCTTCATCTGCGCATCCCTCCCTCCCCTCCCGAGTCCTCCAATTAATAGCAGTGAAAACATGTCTGATTGAATCTTTTCAAGGGAATCTTCAGGCCTGGGCTTTTGTTGGTCCACTCTTTGTCAACATCCATTAAAACAGGTCTTTAATGCTCCCGCCCAGGCTGTCTTCTGTTCAAAATATGGTGTGAGTGGACAGGAGGTGGGGGAGGAAAAAGAAAGAGAAACAGGCAGTGAGAAAGGAAGGGTGGAGGACAAAAAAATCTCCAGCGCAGACCGATCCCACTGTCTTCAACTTTAATCAACTGTATGCTAGACCGCTCTTCATCCTCCCTCTCTCTCTCTTTCAGTCTGGCTTAATGTCACTCTCTCTCACTCTCTCTCTGCCTTGCTCTCTCTCTCTTCCTCTGTCTGTCCAATAATGGGATGTTTTTAATGCAAGAGGCGAGCTCTACATCAATCATTCGCCCCAGTTTTCACTGCCCCCCCTCCACCACAGCGCTGTTGCTTCCCCCACCACCTCCTCGTCCTCCTGCTGCAATAAATATGCAAATGAACAGGAGCCAGTCATTGGTAATTTCAAGCATGGCTCACTAGTGTTAAAAAAGGACACAAATGTATTAATTGCTAGCGGCCGAAGGAATCCCATTTTCTCTAGGCATTGATTACAAAATTGGTCTGAGGAGCTTTTTTTTTTTTTAGATTTATAGCTGACTTTATAATACATGTGTGATTGGAAGATGGAGGATGACAAAAGTAGGGATGGAAATATCACATTCACACAACTCCAGTGTTATCATCAGTAACGATACAATCGACTATGGTGTAGATTCCCTTTTTTACATTCATAGGAATTGATAGACATATGGGGCATTTTTAATCTTTACTTCAGGCATACGCCCAAGAGGTTCAATCCCAAAACACCACCTTTGCTCTCTGAAAACAGGGGTGTGCATATCGGCAGCACAGCTGCCTGTGCTAATGTGAGACCATGTTCTGTGGAGACCCAATTATCAACAATTAATCCCAAACACATCTGATTACAGCTCTGAGAACAGTCATGCGTCTATGATGTTGTCCAGGAAAGCCCACCTGGACACTTTACACAATGCATTCAGGAGACGGGTGGTTAGTTTTATTAATTTTTCACTACCATCAGAAATTCCCACAATTACATGAAAAAAGTCAGTGTTGTAAAATATTCAGCAAAATTGTTTAAGCTAATATACAGTATGTGTAGACACTTGTATCCATGTGAAATAGAGTCAGGATTATATCTTAGTTTTTATAACGCTTCTGTGTAATAAATCTTATACTGTTGGAAAACATTTGTAAGTTAAATGTATCTGTGGGATGAGAAACAGAGGTCAGTATGTGGGTTGTGTCCATGAAAATCTGTCCAGATCTTCTGTGCCAATGACAAATAGCTGATTCTGCTCCTGGTTCTTGTTTGGTGTCATTTATTGGATTGGATGATTGAAGTCTAAAGAAGCAAGACATGTTGGTAATCAAACAATTTCTTCCTTGAACAAACAGGAGCCTCCGTAGTGTATTGAAGAACCATACACAGCTGATCTCACAAGTGTTCAATAGGGTTGAGGTCAGGACTGCAGGCCAGTCATCCATCCTCTGGCTGTAGTTTATGATAAACCTCCACTGTGGGGACCTGAGTTGACAGAGCAGGGGTGTCCAAAGTCGGTCCTCGAGGGCCGCTGTCCTGCAGGTTTTCAATGTGTCCCTGCTTCAACACACCTGCCTCAAATTAAATGGATCCAGCAGCCTATTAAGTTCTGCACAATGATTAATTAATTTGAGTAAGGTGTGTTGGAGCAGGGATACATGGAAAACCTGCAGGACAGCAGCCCTCGAGGACTGACTTTGGACACCCCTGTCTTAGAGGATAGAGTTCAGTCCCAAACTGGGAAGAAATGGGAGAATCTCATCTGCATATCTCTCTGCAGTGAGATTACCCCCAACAAACCTTGTTTTTCCAGTGAGGGAGATGTTACAGCAACAAAGATTTCTTGACTTATTACGTTAAGTTTATTTTCCTGACGACAGGGTCAGTCTCTCAGCTGGGCTCCGAAACTTACATCCCTATACTTTATCTAACCCGTTTCTTCTTTCAGCCTGGTGTTTTAACACTTTCCCCGTGTTAATTCTGTTTTTCTGAGGTCTAAATAGAGATAAAAACATGATCACTCATCTACATGTGTATAGACATACATAAAGACAAATCTTGCCAAACACCCAACTCCAGCATGGTTGCTGTCAGCTGTTGAGAGTGTGTGGTTGCTAAATATGTGCATGCAATATGCATCCCTCTCTATGCACATACTTATGCAAAATATGATTTTGAATGCATTACTTTGGAGTCTATTTTACTTTATGGCTGCCTATTTGCCTGTCTGTACTCTACAGTGAATATATTTGCCCTGCCACAGACTTCAAGAACTGCAAATGAATCTTGCTCTAGAGCTATCAATGCAGGGCAACCTTATCCACCAGTCCAACACATATTGTATACACACTAGCGTACCACAACAATAATAAAAATAATAAATCGACATGGGTCCAAGATGGTGTCCACAGAATCACATCTCCCCATAAATTATAGCCGTAAACTTTTGCCGCCACGCGGCCTAATTAATTCTCGTGCTGTTACACAAAAGGAAATGTCGAGTGACAAATGGGCGCCGGACTTGAAAGCTGCCAGGTCTGCAAAACATTTTGTACTCCAATTTATAAGCAATTTCATTGTAAATCATCATCCAGAACTGGTGACTTTAAGAAAAAGGACAACATAGTAAGTGGAACAATGAAGGGGTGGAGTAGGGTTTGGTGGGGGTGAAAAACTATGTTCAGAAGAGAAGAAGTGGACACAAATCACAAATTAAATATTAATAATGTATTTACACATCTACTTTAGATCCAAAAGAAAGTGCAGTTATGAACATTTGGAGATCTGTAGAAGATTTTTAAAAATAAGCATAAAATGAATATAGAAATAATACATGAGTGCATAAAAATTGGTAAAACAAGACATTTTAGCCTTTATTCAGTTTATATAAAGGTTTGTTGAGCGTAGCAAACAAAGAAATGATTTAGTCATGAATCAGGTCTTACTTTTGCTGTTTTTATTCCAGCTTTAAAAACTGCTTATGTGTTCTCATCACGAAGGTCCCGATGGTTTTCATAAAGATGAAGGAGGTTTTATAGTGCAGTATTCACTTTTCCTATCATATACTGTGTTGGGCTTCACTTCTTTCTGGACCCTCATGGTGTCTCTAAGGTGAATGTGGGGGCTATCCCTGGGTTCTCCTGACTCTGACCATTGATAGAGGTCAATGGTCATCATCAACATCGGCCAATGGCTTCCCCATTTACCTGCGTAACACCTCTATTAAAACACCTGGAAACCTGCTCAGCTTCACTTTTTACCTTCTACTGTAGCACAGTTCCTCATCACACATTACTTTACTCATTCCTAGGATTACTTTACTCATTCCCAGGACTACTTTACTCATTCCTAGGATTATTTTACTCATTCTTAGGATTACTTTTTCTCATTCCTAGGATTACTTTACTCATTCCTAGATGAATTGGGCTGCTATCTTCTGGTTTTTACTGAAAATAATATGGTTTTCTTTTAGGAGGAATCGGGAGACCATTTACATTTTCTACTGTGTTCCAGAGGAATTTATTCTGACAGCAACACACAGTGTACAATTTGCCGGTTGCGGTGGGGATGGTGGGGATTACCTCCCGTTTGGTTTTTTCATCTTACCCTGTGCTGAATTACTTTTACAAAAAATACCCCCCATCCACCCAAAGTTGTCTCAGCCAGGTGAGTGACTTTTTGTCTCCCTGACTGACAATATTATGTGCAGGATGGATGACAACAGCATCTCTGCTGTCGCCGCTGTTAATCCATCAAACTGGCCCTCTGATGGAAACGAGCACATCTTCTCCGGCGATGATAAACTTCTCGCTATCCACAAAACTCTTGCAGTTGAGGCCATAACCAGTCCCATATTCCTGAAGTTTAAATTTCACAGTTTCACAGGAGAGAGCATGCAAAAGTTCTCACCATTGTCTCCACGCTCCCAGTGTCCACAGCCGAGTCTCAAAGAGGTTTCAGTGTCATGAACAACATTCTTACCAGTGGCATCAACAGAATGAATGTTTCTACACTGAACAATCTGCTTTTCATATCAGTAAATGGACCAAATGTTGCCTCCTTCCCGGCCCGCAAGTGACGTGGTTGAAGCAGGGACACCATGCTGCTATTGATCCGCCAACCAGAAAGCAGAAAAAAAAGCTGAAATTTATTATCAGAGCAGACTGTTTTTTTAGCGCTACCCGATTAACCACAAAAGAAAAAAGAATACATTTTGACAGAACATTGTGGTGTGCTTTGTCATAGTTTCTTTTAATTTGATATAGGGACTTTTTTTTAAAAAGAAATTATCTTAGTTATTTTCATTTGGTACCTCAAAGTTCAATATAATGAGCAAATATTTCTGCAAATGCAGTTGTTCAGTTTGAGTAAAAAAAAAAGAGAGACTTACCGCCTTGGTTATATAGCCTAAGTGCAGTTTACACAGGAAATAACAATTTATGAAAATTGTTATTTTCATAAGCAGTATAGCAGGCTATGAAGCCTGTTATACTGCTGGTCCACTGCTGTTGTCATTTTTCCGAATAAAATGTTTCTCAAAATGATCCCACTCTGGTTTTTTTCACAAATTGCACCCTGGTAACACATCTTGATTCTGACACTTCTGTAGTAATCTCACATGTCTCAGCTTGCTGTAGAGACCAATATCATTCTGACATACATGCATACATTAATTTCTATCTATCTATCTATCTATCTATCTATCTATCTATCTATCTATCTATCTATCTATCTATCTATCTATCTATCTATAGCCCATGTCATTTATTTTGGGTGTCCCATTTCAGACAGGAGGCAGAAAACAGCGCTTGTCAAAAAGGGTTTTAACCCCCTTTTAGAAGCCCACAATGAAGATTTAGAAGATTCTGGAGTGATGTTATCCAGAAGCACTTCCACAAATATCACCTGTGCATAAATCATTCAAGGGAAACTTTGTATATTTCTCACCACTTTGTATGAAAACTTCTATGTCATGAAGCAAATCTCATGGATGGATAAAATCATGCTTTTCAACATGGTCTCCAACCATACAATACAAGGAGGAATCTGTGGAGCTTTTGGCAATCTGCCAACATTTGTCTGTGTCCATGATCGGAGGTTGAAATATTGCTTATGTTAATCCCCAATTTTGTGAAATTACACATCCATGTATGAACGTCGTCACTGTCAACTTCCTTCTCAGTGGTACCTTCCTACAGCGTTACCATAGCAATAAAAGCAGTCGCACAAACATCTATTTGACATTAACATTGACATTACAAGGCTGTGATGGAAAGCACCTCCTAATGCTGGAAGAAAGCTCACTTTGACTGCATTGATCACCACTCTGGACTGATTGGGACCAATGCAAATAGAAAGGAAGTGATGGACAACGACTGGACTGCTTCAGCTTAGCCTGGAATACGCCTGCATGCTTCCCACCACACTGAGACCCTTTATCAATGTCTGCCGACCCAGGGGCCAATTTAAATGTGACTGAGGCACTCAGTGGATGTGACAGTGATGGAAGAGGCCCATAGGAACCTATGTTTCAATGACTCATTAAAAAGGATGCTACCAGCTATGTTTTCTGCATTTGATACAGCACATGCCTTTAAAAATACTAATTGGAGTGTAAATGTGTCCTTTCTCTGGCATCTGTTTCATTCGTTTTAATCTTGTTACCAAAATGAGCTTAAATCTCATCAGCCTTTAATGTCAGGTTAAAACTTGCGGTACATTTTGATAAAAAGGCACCAAGTTTAGATAAACAAGAAACAAAAATGTATCCATGAAAAGCAAAAAAAAAAAGCATTTGTGTTTGTGTAATTGGGCAACTATTGCACTCATTGTTTTGCACCCATTGTTTGCTGGCACAATGACAACACATAGATAATGTTTTTCTTGTGTGGTTTTTATTTTATTTTTTTAAATGAAAATTTATTATGAATAATTATTACTGAATTATGCCAGCTGCATAATCTTGACTGAAATTGCTGGAGACAATTGAGAATTTCACTAAGCAGGTGAGGATGGCATTTGAGTGCATTGAAGGTCCCGAAAGAGGGCTATTTGCAGAGTTTGAAGCAGAAATGGGTGCCTTTAAAAGTGGAATAAAATGTTCTTGTCCTAAATCACACATAATAATATAAATGATAGTCAAAATAAATAAGAATTAATATGTGTGTTGCAATGTGTCTGTTTTGGTATGCAGGACTCTACCTTTAACTGTGTTTAATCTTTTTTTATATATGGAAATAAAAAATTGTAACCTGGCTGTCACACTGCTCAAATATTGCATTAAACAAAACTGTTGAATTTTTTTTCTGTCCCACTGCAATACAAAAACAAAGACTTGAGTGAACATAAAAAAGTAAGGCAACTAGCTACAAAGCTTTTTTAATTTAACTAAACTAAGAGGTTTTGGTGTTGTGTGAAACTAAATTATTATTATTAATAATAATAATAATAATAATAATAATAATAATAATTATTATTATTATTATTATAATAATAATAATACATTTTATTTTACAGTGCCTTTCTAAACAGCCAAGGACACTTTACAGAGGTACAATTAAAAAAAAAAAATAATAGGGTAACTCTAACTAGAGTCTCAAATTGAACATAATTAAGATAGATATTCAGGTCTATTCATATCTCTGAGCTGAAACAAATCATGTTATGTTGAAAATATCTCTGAAAAATTGTACTTAATTGTATGAGTAAATCTGAATAGTAGTCTCAAATTTGTCCAATTTAATATTTTGATTTAGAATTACAAAGTTTTCTCAACAAGTAATTCTTTAGTTGTGTCGTTAGGGTCACAGAAGGAGGGAATCTACAAGGTGAAGGCAGGGTACACCTGGAAGGGTCGCCAGTCCATTGCAGGGCCAACACAGAGAGATAAACAGTCGCTCATGCTCACCTATATAAACTCCACACAGAGAGGCCAAGGCTTGAACCAGGAAACTTCTCGCTGTCAGGCAACGGCAAACTGTTCTTAAGGGCTTGAACTCTGGCTGAGCAGTGGTACAGCTTCAGGAACACCTATTATACTGCCTCAGAATTAAACTTTTGTCCTTTGGACAGTTCAGATTTACATCATATGTAAGGTGTGTAACATCCAGTGTATGTTCAGATCTAGTTGCAGTGCATGACGTGTTACGATGTGATATTTCCCACGTGTTAAGCAGAATAAACTTAACATGGTTGTGAAGAGTAAGTCGATAGGCGTCACTGCCTTTGTGGATGACATCCTGGTGTACGGCACAGAAGAAGAGAACAATTCAAACTTAACGTGGAATACTGGAGAGAACCAGGCAAAAGGTAATAAAACTGAACAAGAACAAAAGCAATAACTGCTTGTCTGAGGTGAGCTATTTTGGACATTTGCTGACACGAGAAGGCATCCGGCCTAACCATAATAAGGTTAAGGCAATCAAAGAAATGTACAGATTGCCAAAGCACAAGCTCAAAGAGTGGACCCCTATCTCAGTCTCCTGGAATACAGGAACACACCGGCGGATGGTTTGAAGTCATCAACTCAGCTACTGATGAATAAGTGCTTTCGCTCCATCCTTCCAGCCACCAGGAAACAGCTTCAGCCAGAACTCATCACCACAACACAATCTACACCAGGAGGGACATGTGCCAGAGACAACAGAAAGAGTATTAGGATACGAGCACCAAAACGCTGCCAGCATCAGGACATCAGGAGCCACCATCCGCCTCGAGCTTCCATCTTCCATCTTCCATCTTCCATCTTCCATCTGGGACGTGGAAACCTGCAACAGTCACTGGACCAGCAGCTGCACAGCAATCCTATAACATTGTCACCAATGAGTGTCAGACATTACAGCGAAGCAGGTGTAATCTCCTACAAACCCAAGAAAGTGACACTGGACAACAAACACAGAACCACCAGAAAAATTCTGAGAACACTGAACTCGAAGCTTCACAACACACCAACACTGATCCAATAGTCTCCAGAGAGCCTTCACAACTTGTATCTATAACATCAGAACTATAACATCTATCACATCTATAACATTGTGAAAGCGAGAGCTATTGTCGATCTTGTGAGCAGTTATTCCAAGTTACCAACCGTATTTTGTGGCACCTGTTTTATGAAGTTGTAGCAAGTTGTACGCGTACAGTCCATTTACTGGCTATCAATCAAGACCTGTAACAGTACAACCCTTCATATGTAAGACTCTTTCTTGTATGTCTGCCATTGTGATGGTCACTGGTTCTTGTTCTGGGAGGTTACTGTATTCAGCTCTCAGATCCAGAAGCCACCGGTGTTAATGTAATGCCTCTTTTCCACATGTTCTTCCAGTATTGTTGAGTCTTAGCCCTGTTGTCATCTTATTACCTGCTACAGAAAGTAAACATTTAGTTCAGTGTGGAACATTCTATAGATTCCCTTGGCTTCTGCTTCTCAGACAGTTAGCGAGAGTTATAGGCATGGTATAGACAGCTTGTTGTGTTTTTTAGGGCGTTCTATCTTCATCGCACCACTTTGCTGCCCTGGTGGCTGGCCCCCCTCTCTCTGTGTTGCCTTAATCTTGGCCTTTAACCTTCTCCTCCATGGGGATATTGCCTCTTACTGCCTCTTGTGTTGTTCATTTAGTAGTCAAGCCCCTTTATGGTCACTGATGTACGTTGTACAGATTACTTACTGGTCTCTGTGATGGTAGAATGTAGTGCAGCATTCATTTCTTCTTGCAGATTTTCCACGCATTTAGTTTATCTGGTTTATTAGCTGCCTTTGTGTTAAGATACCAGGGACTTATTATAGGGTATGGTCCCCTTTCTTGGATGATGATAAGGAAAATTATATATGACCCCCTGGCCTACTGTCTCCTCCTTACTGTAGAATTTTTGTGGTACCTCATCAATCTCTAGTTCTGGTAGAAGATCCTTTTAGATTTCTAATTTGCAGCTCCAGAATAAGGTCTTTGGTTTGTTGTATGTATGATCTACAAAAGAATTAGACCATCAGACATATTAACATATGCACCAAAATAACCTCAAATAATTTCCAAACAGGCAGAGGGGAAATGGCCATTTGTCTCTGTGGCCTTCCATCGCCTTTCAGTTTTAATGAATCATTCTCTGTAAAATTACTTCAGACTTTACCATTATAAACTGGCAAGGCTTGAAATAAATAAATAATAATAATAAAAAATTGCCATCTAATTAATTATTTTCAGCTTTTGTTTCTAATTAAATGCATGGTTAGTCTACTCTGTGAAGGTGGGTGTGTCACGACAACGCTGTTTTACCAGCAAAGACGCACTCACTGAGCCTGATTCTGACTGTCACACCCCCATGTCCATAAGCAGCACGATGCTCAGAAGCACAACAAAGAAAGTTTGAGAAAGAAAAGTTCTCCTGGTGAAATCAAGACAAAGAAACTAAGTTGTTCAATAAAGGCTGGAATTGGAAGCCTGGTGTTTGCTTGCTTGTGTTTGTGTTTACAAGTCACAAAGCAGCACTCTCATACAGTTGATAATAATTTGATTTTTTTGTTTTTTCCCCCCACCCTTCCTGCAGCAGCTTGGGCCTCAAGTACGCTGCAATAACTTATATGAGTCTTACCACAAGCGCGAGAAGGGACCCTAAACCATGTCCTATCTTCTAACTATGATTAATGACTGCCAACTGTCATGCATGCATCAAGAGCAGAGCCATACATCATGCAATAACTACAGCTGGCAAATACTGACAAGTACACTGAAGCCATGCCATATAGTATACCTAAAAGCACATTTCAGTGTTCAAGCTATTTTGATTTAATATTCAAGTACATGTGTTGGAAAATACAATGTGTACAATTTTCACAGAAAAAAATGGCAAGAAAAAAAGTAGACATGTGCTTGGATGCACACACACGAACACACAAACACACCTCCTTCTTGTATAATCCGTCATCTTGCCTATGGTTTTAATTCCTGTTAACTGCATGGTTGCATGCCGCTGCATCGTTCATTCTAATGGAATTGAATAACAGAGCTGCTTGACTGCACTCAACCAGGCCTGCTTTAATTGGAATATTTCTTCTTTTTTTTCTAGAAATATTCAGGCCAATTTCTGAGAGATTTAAGACAAAGTAATGCTCACGTTCTTTCTAAATCTATACAGACAATATACATATATATAGATATAAATATATGCAGTATCTGGGATCAATGTTAGGTTTCTTCTATAGAGGATGAAATTATGGAAAAGGTAATATATTCAATAATATGTTCACTTATATAGTTATAACAATAATGTATTCATTTTTAAGGTAAATATATACTGCTTACTTTCTCATAATATGAATCACTCCATCTACATCCATCTATTCATCCATCTATAGTCTATACCAGCTTATTCCAATGCAAGGTTGTGGGCGGGCTGGAGTCTATCCAGTAGTTAGGCAAGAGGCAGGGTGCACGCTGGACAGGTCACCAATTCATCGCAGGGGATACTGCAAGACGGAAAGATACTGGAGATCATTCCTGCCAGCAGCCATAACCCTCCGGAACAAGGCCCTATCTTCGACTTTAATTTAATTGTTTGTATCATCATTATCATTATTATTATTTGAAAAAAAAACTGCTACAACAATAATTTTCCTGTAAGGGGGATAAATAAAGTATTTTTCATTTTATTTCATTTCATTTTTCATACTCCGAAAGATTTCCAGTTAAACAGTGAAAAACCTATAATCAAGGATCCCGATTTTCACTGTCATTCATATATTTGACAATATATAGCTCATGTACAGTAATATAGCAATTGCACAGTATTTAGGCTACTAACATAACGCTAGTTTGTTTATTCACAAAAATATATATTCACCCTTTGTGAATATATTCATTCATTTTCTGTTCAGCTTAATTCAATTCAGGGTCGCGGTGGCCTGGAGCCTATCCCAGCATTTAGCAGGCAAGAGGCAGGGTACACCCTGGACAGGTTGCCTGTCCATCGCAGGGCCAACATGGAGAGTCACACATACTCACTCATAAGGAGAATTTAGAGTGACCAATTAACCAAACATGC
Organism: Leptatherina wallacei; assembly: GCA_028567055.1. Classification (NCBI taxonomy): domain Eukaryota; kingdom Metazoa; phylum Chordata; class Actinopteri; order Atheriniformes; family Atherinidae; genus Leptatherina; species Leptatherina wallacei. The sequence goes on from JAOXYM010000009.1 coordinate 2,392,893, forward strand.
ATGTCTTTGGACTGTGGGAGGAAGCCAGAGTACCTGATGAGAACCCACGCATAGACGGGGAGAACATGCAAACTCTGCTCAGAAAGACCACTGTTTATTAACGCATTAAAATTCCTTTAAATGGCGATAATTTTTTTAACGCGCAATTAACGCACACACTGTCGGCATAATTTCAGGAAGGGATGTAGGAAGCAGGTTATGTTTCTGAAGTAAAAACGGCCACAGGATGGATTTTTACACGGACAGTTCAGCTTTAAAGTTCTGTAAAATGGTTTTCTGGACCAGACTGAGGTATTTCATCCCATAAGTTCTCCAAATAATGCAAGAGAAGGCAACTCAAACCGGCCACGGTGAGGAATAGAAAATTAAACTTAAGCTTGCGGTAACACACAGCTTAGAGTTCATCAGTGATGCATTCAATGCAGCTCGGAAATCCCAACTCTAACAGTCTACTTCATGCAATGACAAAAATATTGAGAAATAAACAAATCAGGATTAATTACAGTCTATGTGGGCCTCTTAACAGTTTTAATAACTATTATAACAATATATAATTGTTATATCATTACTGAAATGATAAATATCCTGTTAAAAATGGTAATAAGATAAAATAGATCAAATAACGAAAAAAAAGATTTTAAAAAAATTCTGCGATTAATATGCGATTAATCGCGTGTTAACTCAGGACACTCATGCGATCAATCACGATTCAAAATGTTAATTGACTGACAGCACTATTATATATATATATATATATATATATATATATATATATATATATATATATAACATTACTGTATCAAATAGTCTATAAACTGCAGTTACTATGTATATGTTTTTGCTTGTTTCCCGTCTGTATGTTGTCTTGTGACTACAAGCTGCTTCCTGTTATCTGCAGCCAGTGAGAGCCAATGAGGCATTCTGTAAGCATGACTGTTTGAAAACCAGGATTGAGTGTAAATGAGCAGTTTTTAAAGCTTTCAATGCCAAAGCTGACAGAGTGACAGCATTTCTGAGGGAGTTCTGAGTGGGTGAGAGAACAAGAGACTCATGTCTAGCCCACAAACTTAAAATAACTTTTAGTTTGTGTGTTGATACATCAAAAGGTTTTTAGATTCATGTTTATCGTCTGGTTTAATTTATTTCAACCATGTTGTGTTTATACTTGTTCTTCTGTTCTATTAATGAAACGATAGTGGATCACCATCACTGGATGATAAAGTTTTCTGTCTGATTACAATTTCTGCTTCTTTTGTTTGTGTGCTTTTTCAACTTCAATTATATCTCATTTACAGTGGTAACCGTAACACGAACATGTAGAGTAGGTTTGGCTACAACTGAGAAAAAAGTTCAGTCTCAAAGTAAATCATAACACAGACAGTGAAAATAATTGTATTCATGTCAGTGGACACAAGTAGAAAATATTTTCTACGTATGCGACACTCTCTAGAACTTTCTAAATGATATATGTCATTGAGAGGTTTTGTTTAAACCTCGACTGTGTGTTGGGCCATATGAAGATGTGGTTTAACTTCTCAACAAGATAAACTTCTCAGAAAATAGACATTTTGAACATCCAGATGATTTATTTTAAGACAAGCGTCTGGATTGGAGAAAGATTTCCACGAAGACCCATCTATGTCATATCTTATTCTTCCAAATGAGTTGTTTATGCATGTCCTCAGAAACCAACCCTGAGGAAAAGCTGCAATATAAAAGTAACCAGTAGGGGCAATGTAGGGACCAGTTTGACCAGATGTAAGGTCATAGATCGTCAGCAGAAAGAATGATGGAAAGTTTTAAAGACAAGACACAGCGTTCTGGTTTATATAACATCTACAATGATGCTGTCCTCTTTTACTGCTAAGATCTCTACATGAACCAAACACTAACCTCCATGTTTATTGTTTTGTTTACATGCTACAAACTCTACCTGGTCTGAGTTCTCCAATGCTCCCCCTGGTAGAATCCTCCGGTTACAAGCGTAAGCAAGGATGAGAACAATTACCCAAGATGGAGTCGGCTGGTTACGTGAACACAAGGTAAAAAATACGAAAGAGCCTGATCAACACGGAATATGGAAAATGTAACTCTCTAACAAGTTGTTATAACTACATGATTTTAAAATCACAGGAATATCATCAAAAAGTTATTTTCCACACAGTGAATGAAAATCTGAAATAAATATAGGAATTAAACAGATCTGACAATAAATAGAAAAACATTATAGTCTGCGTCTGCGAATATTAGGTGCTGAGAAATTTTCAAATCATAAATATAAATTAACCAAAAACTTCACAAAATCTGAAAGTTTTAATTAATTAATTTTCTCCCAAAATCAGGGTATTACTTTCATGAGTGTAATGTAATCCGCTGAAGCTGTTGACCTTAACGGAAACATGATTTGTTTATTCCTTTGCTGTGCATAGGATGCTCATAACTGTATATTTACACAAGCCACTCAATACTCATCAGCACACAGTGACAACTTAGGGGGCAGATTAGTGTACGCAACATCCACCCTCACCCAAAGTGAATTAATTGTCTAATGGCTTTAAATTGATTAGCCATGTCTGAGGTTTGAGTTGCAAATATCCCTCTAATCCAGGTATTTCCCCCTTAGGATAAGCATGGGATTGCTTTAATTAGCAACATAGCCTTGTGTGATGGGTACAGTAACATGGCAGTAAACACCTGGAGCTGAAGTTACAGTGTGTTTGGATGATAAGGGCTTTCTATGGGGGAGCATGGAGCTTCTTTCTCAAACACACACAGATAATACCGCTGTAAAGAATCTTAAGCTGGCAGAAAATAACTAAAATCAATTTGCCCTGCTGCTGTATACAGCAACGGTTCAAAACAGGAAAGTGTTAGAGCTTTGGTGTTTCAGGTCGGGGTTTCCTTTTTCTAAATGTCTGAATAACAAATACAAAGACTCATAAATCAGAGACGTTCACAAGTCATTTATTTGCAAGTCCAAGTCATGTTTAGTTGTAATAAGTATTCTGTAGTCTGTCTGATTACAACATTATAATATCCAAAGAATTAAAAATCAATCCCCCTCCTTTATATAACAGTATTTAGTAACTGCTCTAATCATCAGCTTAACCTAATAAATACTGGATGATTTCTTTACTTTACAGAAAACCTTCCCACCGTCGTCTCTAGCTGCTCAAGATGGGGATTGGATCGAAGACTAGATTCGAGCAGTCTGTTGGTTTCCTTAGCTAGGCTATTTGTTATGAATTGGCTCGTATGAATCAATGAATGACAATCAGATTGG
>JAOXYM010000009.1:2451146-2468652 GCA_028567055.1 Leptatherina wallacei
GTCCCGCGGTTGTTTTTTATGGGAGTTTTTGGTCTGTTCGTGACTTAGAACATTGTAAGAGACTAATCCAAGGACTTTTAAAAGTGATTTTTGCATAATATGTCTCCTTTAAAGAAGGAAACATTGAAATCCTGCAGGACAGCGGCCCTCGAGGACCAGGCTTTGACACCTGTGCTTTAAACCATTTTAAATCATTACCAGGCATCTTGCTACAGGCAGCTGTGAAACACTAAAGTTGTGGGGCCTTCCTGGTCAGCAGCAGTAACCATGTCGTCCAAAGATGGACTATTTGGGCTTTGTAACAACAAACCTACAGGATGTCTGCCTTTTACAATCAAAACGTCTTCATTTTACACGGGATGAAAATGCTCAGAAATGCTCAAATTCTGACATTTTCCTACAAAATGTTCTGGGCCTGACGTGAAACTGACAATAGGTATGAGGGGGTGGAAGGTGAAGTTGCAGGGCTGTCACACCACAGAACTTACCTTAACTGACTGTATGTTGGGATCTGTGGGATTTTTCTACTGTTCATGGCTTCCACAGAAGTGGCTCCTGGTTGATGCAACTCGCCTATGATGGACTGATTGCCTCTGTCTCTGGGTCTGTTCATCTTCTTTCATTGTGGAAGAGGACATTCTGCAGTTCTTGGGTTGAGCTTGTTTTAAAGCCACTCTGCGCTGCCAGCATCTCTGGATCACTAGTTTGGTTACAAAGGAAAACCCAGCCCGGACATCTCAGCCCCTCAGTAACATAAACTAACCCACACTTTGGACCAGCTCACTTAACTCTGTAAATAAAACATTATTTATGTCAATCGATTCAGTCTCTGATTAAGTTTCCTTCCACACGTAATCCTAACAGAATGAGGTTGTTACCTCATCAAGCTTTCAATTAACAGATGTCTTTTCAGAAGTTAGTGCACTTGGATCCTGTGAGTTGGTGTCTAGTAAATCAATTTATCAGGAGTCTATTCCTGCAAGAACAACTAAGATGTGTAAAGAAAAACACCATAGAAAGAACCCCGTTTCTGTGTGTAAATCACATGTTTGATCACAATATGTTGTATTGATTTTTTGGATAATGATTCAATGTGTCAATATCACAAATTCTAACACAGGATGATTTTAACTGGATCAGATTCAGGATCCAGATATGAGACAATATGACAGCTGATTTAACATATCACTCTCATTAATATCTAATCAGAAAAACCAAAATTTCTTCCTGATCAATCAGACATTTAAATGAAAAACTGATCTTTTATTTTAAATGGCTGATAACATAAAGCAAACTGCTGAGGTACCTTTAGATGTCCATGTTAATTAAGTGCCTTGTCCTTTTTCATATACAAACATTTAGACTGAATAAACTTATCCAAATATCCATAATGCTATCTTAAAAACCCAAATGGTATCTCTTTGCAGCACCGTCTGTACTGGAAGTTCAGAATATACCAGAAAGAGCTTCTATCAGGTTCCGTCGGGCAACATAATTCCATGGTGGATATCTCACCAGTGGAAAAGCAAATGTTTTCTTAAGCCGTTTTCACACATGAACACCGGAAAGTTTCATGAAAGTCTGGACAATTTGGTGTGGTCTGTTCTACCACTGCTGCTCACACAAACACATCACAGCAGGAGGCTGTGCTGAAGATGGGGCCCCCCACCTGGTGGTGTGAGGAAACAGTTGTCTAAAGTGGTCAGGAGACAGCTCATGATGCAGGAATTACACTGTGGAAATTGTTGTTTTCTTTAAAAGACATGGAGAATATCAGATGAGGCTTCTTATGGTGACATTATGACTGCTGTGTGTGTGTTTTATTTTGAATCCCAACTAAACAAAATGTAGGATGTTCTCAAATACAAGATTGAGGCTCCTGAATCTTTCATCTGGTATTCCGATGCAAATGTTAGGAATTCTCTTCCAAACCTCATCAGCAAACACAGACACTCACTTTAAAACATTTCTGTTTCTTTAGAGTCAAGTCTTGTTTTTCTTTTAAAGCCAAAAGAGACTTGCTGTAGATCCTTTCATGTGTTTGTTGGATGTTTTATGATGTTATTTATATGCAGTGCTTATTCATGGAGCTAGGAGGTTCATCACACACCACTGTGTTCAGGTTGGATGGTACTTCACCTTCCCGTAGACTTAAAAGCAGTTTAATATCCTGCAGAGAAATACTCAAATTTATTGCTTCTTTCCAAGGAACTTCTCCTGGTTTCTATTTATAAAGCCCATACTAAATTGGGGAAAAGATAGGATTGACATGAATTTAAGCAAATTTTAGACAAATTAGAGACATGTTTGAATCTAAATGCATTGATTGATCATTTTGTTCCCCTTCTGGGAAAAACACTGAAAGCAGTTTGTTGTATTTATCACTGCTTTAGAAGGTCTGCAAGGTGAACCAAATCTAAACTGGTCCTAGCATTGACCCAGTTCAAGTTGATTAAAATGGGTTGTGTTTCAACTAGAGTGGGAGAGGGTAAGTAAAGCTAATTAAATTTATCCTTTAACATGAGCTTGGACATTCTATTTTCTAATGTCTTTACTTGCAGCCCCTCACATTTCCGGTCTTCTTTTCCTTCCCTTGCATTCATATTTGGGTTCATGTTGTCTGTCTCATTCCATCTCTCCACTCACACCACTTCCATCTCGTCATCACTCTTCACACGCCAGACCTGAGAAAAATAAAGAAGAAAAAACAGCAAATCCCGCACCCTCATATGGCATCCGTGTTTACCAACCCATAATGCCGTTCTAAGATTTGTTCAGCTTCCAAGATCGCTCCTTGTGTGTATGAACCCCCCACCCGCCCTGCACCCACCTCTCCTTTATCGTTCAACAAAGGCAGTGGATGCTGTATTTTCAGCTGCAACATTCCCCTCCACCCCACCCCCTGATTGTTATAGTGGTAAGTATGCCGAAGCATCGCTCCGTCTCCTGGAGCTAAACCTGGAGACTAAGAGAGGACAAAATACCACATCCATACACAGAGAGAGAGAGAGACGCCTGTCAATGCAGTATCAACACAACCACTAACTCAAGATTAGGTAGCACTCTGAGCTGGGGGGGATTTCAACAAGAAACCCTCTTTTACCTTGATGGCTGTTGGTGGGGGTTTAGGTGAGGGTGACAGAGGAGAAGAAATGACACAATAAGAAATATAATCTGCATCTATTCATGATTAAAGAACAGCATGAAAAGTTGCGGATGTCACTGCTGGGTTCTTCATTGATACCTTGCCAGTGCTGGATGGATAATTGAAGTCTGGGGTTTTTCAAAAAGGACGCACACTGGGGGGAAGTTATAATACCCAGGCAGAATGAAAGGATGTGTGTGCCAAAACACTCCAGCCAGTGCTTCAGGTCTCTTCCAGAGCCGAGCACAGACAGCAGACAATGTCATTTTCAAGTTCTTTGTAGGTTTTGCTCCCCCAGACAGACCTGCAATCCAGATAATAGAGTATTAAGAAGGAAGAAAAAATGGATAAACTTGGCCAAGCAGAACAATGTGTGATACCTTTGCCAAGCAACTCAAGTACATGCATTTAAATATTCAACATTTTGAATTTACACTGAAAAGACAGATTTCTGTAAATGGCTCTGTTACGGTTTGTAAATACCAGTAACATTAGAATGTTGACCATTTTAGATGTAAAAAGCCAATAATGTAATAACTTACCAGTATGGTAATCGTATACATTTTTGATGAGCAAACTCCATGAAAACTGATACCAGATTGTATCTATCTCAGTGTTCTTCATCATTCTCTCCAGTAATTAAGCACTTTCTGAGCAGTTCAGAGACGCATTTACCTGGAACATCAAACATGACGTCTTAATAATTCACATACTGAGTGGAGCTTTGCAGCAACTTGTCCAGACATGCAACTAGTTATATTAATGGTTTTTGCTGGATTTGGTTAACCTCGGTGACAAAGCACCTATACACGCCCATAATCAGCTTTTCTCGTTGAGATGAAAACTTTGTTGTTCAAGCATTAAAAAATGAATGTATTAATTTACCTATTTGCTTTAATACATACATTTTGACTGCCCTATTAAAAAGTACCGGTATTGACAATAATAGCCCTTTATTTACTTGGTATGGCATCAATACTAGATCTTGCAGTATCACACACCCCTATCTCCTGTCCTCAGCTGTGCAGCCTTAAAGCTTCAACCACAAGCCCAAAGTGCAGATTCTTCCCTGAGCCCATAAATCTCATGGACTCTGTTCCACACCTGCCTTCTTTATATACGTATTTATGTGTTTTTTATTAGAGGCCTTTAGGTTATTTATTGAGTCTACATGTTTTATACTGTATTTATTATGAAATATTTATAACACTGGAAAAAAAATTTTGTTATGTCATCTTTTTACATGTTGGATGACAATAAAATTGACCTTGAACTTTATTAAGAAATAATAACAATTAATGATGATCAAAAACCTTCAGAGTCAAATAATAATTCCCTCGTGTCAAAGTTCGGATGTGGTGATGCAAAGTGAAGTTACACTCTCCCTCCAGCCACAAGAAAATGTACTAGTGTACTAGTCAGATCATCCAGTGTATGTAAAATAGAACATGTAGGTTCAACTTTTCCTGTGTACTTCTAAAATAATATCAATATCATGTCTTCTAACTCACTAGCCTTGTTTTGGAGGAGCTGAAGTCTACTAAGGGCTTATAAGAGTCTTATAGCTCGATAAATGATGCAGTTAAAATGCTGAATAATGTTTATTTTAGGCTTCTAAGATAGTTTTCTGACCATTTCTGCCACAACAGAATAAACCTGTTTAGACATTCAAGGTTCAAGGAGCAAACATCACAGAAAACTTCTTTTTCTACTTTTCAATAATGAAAACAAGTATTTACAACATATTTACAAATCACAATAACCCGTTCTCCCTTTTTCTTTTCTTTTTTCAAAAATGTATCCAATTTGTTCAAAACCAGACAGTATCTGGTGAAATTGAAAAGAAAACAAGCAGTATAGTTTTTAAAATAGTACGGTGAGATGCTATGGATGCTTGAATGACTTCTGCTTATTTTCTACCCCCTCCCTTGTTTACATCTCCTCATTTCCTGGCAATTTTCCCTGTGTGAGATTACTCTCCACACTCAGCACGGCTGGTGGTTTCTTAGACCAAAACAAGATGTGCCGTCAACTGAATTTCAATTAATACACCTCCGGGATTTTCTTCACTTGATAGAAAGGTCTGTAAACCAAATTAGTTTGGCAGCACGCTCTAAAAATAGGAGAGATACTGAGGATGCGAGCGAGTAAACTGGAAGTGAAGAGGTCTTCAATGAGTATCTGTTTGAGATGGACTTTTTTTTTTATTTCATCTGGTTTGTTAGAACATATGTAACCATTCTGGCTGCATTCAAGCAATAATACACATGGACATTAGGAAATGCAGACCTTGGACACATTCTGCAGCACAAGGGAATCTGGGTAGTAGCCTGCATATACACACTGTTTGTTTTGGACTCAGTGCTGTCTCATTTACACGTGTTAATTGGAGCTAATTGGCTCTAATTAGATGAGCAGGAAACCCTCTGGGACCACTCATACCTTTCATTTGAAGTAAATATCATTAATTAACATATGCTAATTTCAAGCCAATTAACATTGATTAAGAGATGCCAGCAACAAGGGGAGCAAAGCTAGCTTCTATCAAAAATTACTAATGACTCAGCAAGAGAGGAGAGAGGAAACATCACATTGGAGGTCAGGGAGTGTTGGCCCAAGTTCTGACATATCCAACAACCTTGGCCTCGGGTCCCGCCACTCTGCGTGGAGTCACACTATGACCACCACCACAGTAACCATACCCACCCTGCTCACTGTACCCAAAGTATTTGCCATGTACCATACGCACTGTGTCCACCATCTGCCAGTCCCAGTGTGCCCACCATGCCCGTCATGCATGCTGTGTTTCCACAACACCCTGCTCAGCATATCTATGACCACCAACCTTTCGTATATAACATCTTCGCTGTACCTAATTCCCCCCGTACCTGCCATGTCTGCATCATCCCAACATTCAACGTGCTCATCATACCAGGGCCAAACTGTGCTGCAACCCGGACCTGCCGCACTCAACACACCTATTGTGCATGCTCTGTGGTACACCTGCACAGGAAGCATCCCTGCCGGCTCTGCAGACAGAGGGCATGTGTCTGCCAGGAGATTCAACAGGAGAGATTAGAGGGCTTACTGCTGAGAGACGGAGCAAGGAGATGGAGGGGGAGGAGGTGGACAGAGAGAGTGAAAGATGGATGGAGACAGAAGGAGGGAGATGGTGACAGAGACAGCCAGAGAAGGATATAAATCAGAATTGAGCAGCATATACTAAGTGGACACAACTTTAGATGTAAAAAAAATGGCAGATACAGGAGAAACAAAGCTTTAATACTGAGTAATTCTGACCTTGTGATGCTGAAAGAATGACCTGCATTCACATTTTATGTAAACTGATTTCTGGAATAAAATGGCAAGAGGATCAACCTGGGAATGTAGATGAAATCCTGACCAATCATATCCAGCTTTTAGTCCGTGCCTGCTGACACTAAAGATTGTTGTTCCACAGACAACAAGAGATTCTTCTTCAAACTACCGAAAAGACAAAAAGAAAGACGTGCTAACTCGCTAGCGACTATCAAGCTTGCCAATGCTGATGGTACACCTTGGAGTCCTTCCAAATATTCCACAATGTATTTAGATCATTTAGTGATTGGTGAGTAAAACATTTATTATATTGCTGGTTAAAACTTCTGCTTGTTTTTGTATTGAACCCCAAAATAGCAGAAATGTCTGCTTCCAGGAACAATAACAAACGTCTGTTGGGGGTTTTTGTGAAGTTCTCCATGTTTCTTGTTAGCAGCTCCTTCACAATGTGAAGGTGGATAAACATAAGGACAATAATTCAGTCCTACTGCCACTAGCTTCACCTCATATCTTTTTCTAGCCATGACACAGAGGGGATCAATAGAACTGGATGACATTATGGATAATTTTCTATCAGAAACCCATGGAGAAAACACTTCAACACGGACGCTGGTATGATGTGGGGTTTGTTTTCACCGGCAAGCTGTTCATGGCTCATGGTTACAGCTTCAAAAACTCAAAAACTATTTGCCCACAATCATTGGCAAAAAATAAATAAAAAATGATGATGACTTTGTGGACGTCTGTGTTCTCTGTGTGCTGCTAGTTTACCATGTATTTCAAAGGTTGCAGAAACCTGAAGACAGCAATAGGGTTAAGTTGACAAAATGTTTTATGTGAATTTGGAACAAAACCTTGAAATACTAGTATGGGCAATCTAATTCAACATGCACCTGGTAACTCTTCAGTGAGAACCTCCTCTCTTGCCTCAAGGTAGAACTATAGCAGAGGTTTCCCTAGAGCAGGTGTAGCACTTTTGGCTCAATGCAGACGCAGCCTTCATCAAATCTTTGACACCCCTTTCCCAGTGCTGGATGGATTCACTCTGCTTCATCACAAAGCTGCAGTTGAACAGTTTTAGAATAATTGTAAATGAATGCTTAACTAATCTGTGACTCAATGCAGCCAGAGAAAGTTTGTAGAATTATTGGCCTTGTAACTCAATACTTAGACTAAAGTCTGTGTAGAAAATACTTTCTGCACACCTGAAATATAAATAAATAAAATAAAACAAATAAATAAAAATACTGGCTCTCTAATTGTTGAATCTTTATTTACAACATCAAGGACAGAAATTGCAAACAAAGTTTCAGCAGTAAGAGAGAAAGGGAAGGACTAAAAACAACTTATGACATGTCCATATGGAGATGCGTTTAAGTGTACATTGCATCCACATACTGTAGAACCGGCATTTTTGGAGCTTGAAAACACTTGTATTTGAAAGTAGTTCCCAAAGTGAATTAATCTGAAAAACCATTGTTTTGTTTCTACGTTTACCCATATACAGCTTTTCTAAACTAATGATGTCATAGCCCACCTCTCCAATAACATGCATGTGCAAACTCTACCAACAGCTACAGCAATCAGGGGTGGTTTTTGTTATGGGCGATGTGGGCAAGCGCGCAGGGCTCAATCTGTGAAGGGGCGCTCTGTGCACGAAAGTAAAAAAACATATATATCTGTGCAGGAGTGCACCAGTGTATGAGCGAATAATAAAATGTCTAATATTCTCCCCATTTCCCACCCGCCCATTTCTGTGGAGGCACCAGGTATGCTCAGCACCCTCCTGATGTTGCTCTAACCTGTATGAGATAACCTTGGCAACCGGATTTGCCAAACTTGCCAAACAGTAAGAACAACAGGGGTAATAAATAAACAAGTAATGGCAGACTATTAGAGACTATGTCTCATTTAAAATAGTTTAATTATTCCGTTAACTAGCATTAACTAGCACATAACGTTGGCTAGTTAATATTAATCACAAACTACTTTAAATGTAGTGCTTTCCTCTGAATCTCTGAGCTTCAACCTCAGTCACGTCTATGCCAGCTTCTTTCAAGTTTTAAACAGTTCCTCAGTTGAAAGGCCCATAGTGAATCATTCATCTCGCTACACAGGCCAAAGAAAAGACATATTGTTAGCCATTGTGTTAGTTCAGTTCAAAAGCCAATCACTGTTGACTCTTTGACACACAAACCAACCAGGAAGTGAAATTGGAAAATGCACCCACCCACTTTAGCATGCATTGTTGTCTGTGAAAATGAATGAACTATGGCTTCTTGTCCATGTGAATAAATTAATAGATCAATAGAATTATCTAACAAATTGTGATAAAGTGAACCATGTTAAAAAATTAAGTGTTATATCATGATAAATAGAAAAGAAATGTAAATTCAGACATCCACTGATAAACCCCAACCCCCAGAAGACTCCTCAATCATTGAGTTATTTTGCTTAAATCTTTATTGAATGAATAAGGAATCTGTAAAATCTTCAAATTTATGAGTCATAGTAGTATAATAACCCCCACCCCCTGAGTTTTTGTACCCCTACCTTTGAAAAAATAGTACATATTTGTGCCATTTAGTGATTTGGAACATAAATGTCCACTTATGACCATTAGAGGGAACATAAAAACATATTGTACAAAGAGGGACAGAAATATACTCCTACAATACACCTATTTCTGACAGTGTGACAGTAACAGGACCAGTCTGAGGTAGAGGTGCGGTGTACATTTGTGCATTGCTCCCTGCAGGTGTGGGCATCGCAACATTGCTTGCTGCCAGGCTACCCACTGAACCATCTGACACACATTCACACCTCAGCCACCATGCCTTCAAGCTCATGCAGACAACACTGGCAACCTATTTACTGTACTCAGTGTGTGTGTGTGTGTGTGTGTGTAACAGTTCAGAAAACAGTTTTAAACCTCTAATATGATCATTTGAATAAGGATCGATAAGCATTGTGTTTAATCTATCAATCTCTTCTGGGCCACTCTATTGTATACTCACCTTATATGCTATGACGTTGTACAGAGGCCCTACTTGATGACTATCAATCAGGGATGTATACAACTCATCGACCAGTCAAAAGGAGGAACAAAGTCGACAGCTATTTTCAAAAGACATGTCTCATGTGCAGACGCAGACCTGTTTACAGTGCTATGTAACAAGAACAGTGTGGCCTCTTTAAGACCGACCTCCGAAGAGAAACACACGTCAGCTGGTCTGACACACAGTGCAGGTCTGAGTCAGAGCGAGGCAGTCAGAGCAGAGACAGTTAGCTGTGAGAATCTACCTGTTCAACAGTGAATGTCCAGTTTTGGTTGCAAGCTCCAGTAACCACAGATATTCTGGTTGCAGCAGAGTCTATGTCTGCTTCACCACTGCTGGGTAAGGAAAAGGGAGTTAACCTCAAAGCTAGCTGGAGCTTCAGTCCATGAGGAATCACCTCTTCTCCGCCTCCATCTTGGTTTGGAGGTGGAAGCGGGAAAGTTTAACAGCTGTTTCTGTCTGAATTTTCTCAGATCCAGGAGATAACAGACCAGGGGCCTCATTTATAAAACATTGCAAAGGAAAGATGATTACAAGTGGTCTATACAGGGAAAAAAGAACATGTGGCATGATAAATGTTCATCATATCATTTCCATGATGGCTCAGGAGTAGGTATGCACCATATGAAAATTTTGGCCAATACCGATATTAATGTTTCTGCAATGGCCGATAACCGATATTTACCAATATAATAAAAAAAAATCAAGTTAAGATGATCAAATTCTGTACAAATTAAAGTTAACGTTAGAAGCATTAGCTTCCCCTCATGGTTTATGAACCTCTGAATGGTGGGTTTTCAGATGATATATCAAACTGATGATGTGGAATGATTTGATGCAACATCCTCCCCACAGTACTTGCAAGCATTGCATACTACTTTTCGAGTATCTTCTTTCGATACCATGAAAAACTACCACACCGCTGACATTAATTCCACGCTTCAGTTAAACATCCCACAATGCTGCCTTTCTATCACTGTCACATGTCAAAAACAATGCTGCATGGCCACACCACCCTCCTTAAAAAATTACTAACATCTGCCGATACCGATGTCGAAGCCGATATATCGTGCATCCCGACTCAGGAGGGGAAAACAGTGAAGAAGCTGATTTTTTCAGAATGCAAGATTGAGATCCTGATTGACCAAATTGCAAAATATAAAAAAGTTTTATTTGGAGGCACAGCATGGACATTACCAATGCCAGAAAGCCAGAGGAGTGGGAGCAGGTGGCAGAGGCTGTCAACGCAACCCAGTCTCACTCCAAATTGTGTAATACCTACGTTGGTCCACAGCACAAAACATAGCCATTTCACAAAAAGGCCTCTGAAATTGTAGCATTGCTATGTTTAATTTTTCCAGTTATTCCTACAGTCATACTTTTGGTCACGTGACTGCTGAGTTTCTCTCGGCATGAACGGAAAACATGGCGGACATTCCTTCCATTTTAGGTGAAATTGCTATATTTTAAGATAGATTGTGGGTTTAGCTTCGTTTTGATAACTTTTCTAGTGACAAATCTACCCTTTATTTTCATAGTATCCATTCAATTTATGTATACAATTTGAAGTTTCTTTGCTTCGACATACATTCTTTCAGGTCTATCAACGAAATGTCCTTTGTTGTTGTTGCTACGGTGGTTGCTAAGGACCCTATTAACAACGGACCGGAAGGATGTTATGACTTGTCACAGATCGAGTTGCTCAAACTAGTTTGTTCACTTGTTTTTTTATTTTTTTTTATTTAGTGATTTGTGTATTTATTGATTGATTTGATTTATTGAGTATTTTTATTATTTCTTTACATTTGAATGTACTTCTACACTACTAGAGCCAAAAGTGTAATAATGAACTGTAACAGCTTTTGTTTTTTTTTCTAAAAAAGGTTCCATTATTCATGTCATTTTATTGTTGTTGTTTTTGTTGTTATTATTATTGTTATTATTATTATTTGTAAATGTAAGATCAACCTGACAACAAAATATATCTTAAGGGTATTGAATCATAAACCTTATTAATATAGGAAATAAACGACAATAAGGATATAAAAATATGAAAAAAAATATTTTAAATAAAGAATAAAATGAGAAGTTATGCATAACTCGAAGAAGTTATGCGATCTAGAAACGGTCCCATGCCGGTGGAGAAAATAGTCCCTCAGACCAGTGCATCTTGGATTTTCTCCAGACTCTGCTCCCAGTTCGATGTACCCCAAAAATCCTCACCAGGGAGCATCCCCAGAGGCAAACTAACCAGATGTTACCATTTGCTGCTTTTCTTGGAAATTTTTGTTTTTTACTTTCTCCACTTCCTATTGGCTTCTCTTGGTTTCAATAATAGTCATGCGGAAACTGTAAAATTGACCGAACATTTTGCCAGAGTATCTTTATTAAACCCACGTTCACTTTGTCTCACCATAGATAATTTAGTTACTGAATAATTACCAATTCGGCTATACAATATATTTGAAATATGAAGCAATCATGTAATTTCAAACCCTCTGATGAATGGAAAACCAGTACTAAGCTGCAGCCACTTTATTTAATAAAAGATTATATATCTAAAATAAACTATCATATTCACCTTTTTATTGACATATATCATCTAGAAGTAGCATAACAACTAGTTCAGTGGGATATTTGATAGACGAAACAGATGTTTATTTTCCAACCCTTGTTAAAGAGTCAAGAGAAAACTACAATCATGGCGCTGTTTTGTGTTCAGTTGCATGGTGCAGCCATAAGTTGTAGCTATTAGATAAAATGAGGAATTTGCATCAAATCTAAAGTTGTAAATATTGAATTGACAATTTTGGGGTTAAAGCGACGGTGAAAGAACTGTGGATTCAGATTTTAATAGATTTTAATAAACTCATCGTTAAATGGGTGAAAATGTATTTTATCCATATTTGACAGTGCCCCCAGTTGGTGGGTATTACACTCAAGTTATTATATGACAGCTCAGGTCCAGAGCTCTCTTTAACAGCTGGTCCCATGTCTTCATCCCATTTTGTTATTTGCATCTGTCATGACATCCTCTGGAGTTTTGCAAGTTAGAGTTAAATATATATAGATATATATATGCCAGTTTTTTAAAACTGGAGGCTACCAAGGCTGCTAGCTTGTTTTGCAGTGGCCACAGCATGAAAATGTGGAGAAATATATCCTTGAACCAGTCTAATTTATTAGAGAAAGATATAAGAATGAAGAGAAAGGGAGATTTTTATGACTTTTTAGTAAAGAGAAAGGACACAGATCTTTTGTAGACAGACCCCAGCCCCAGTATCAGCAGCCCAAAGTGGGGCTAGCCATACAAGGATCCAGTCTACCACCACCACCAGACAGTAAACCAGAGCTGATCCCCTATACTACCACATCCAGCTCCACATACTGCACCCAAAACAACCAACTTACCTTTCTCTGGAGCTTTTTAGAACCTGTTGGTGATCCAGATTATTAATGTAAGGATGTTTAATCTCTCATGTCTCTCTAATGTGACCACAGTTAGCACAGCAGTGATAGAGAGGAACACATTTATTTTCATATGACCCCCTTGATAAAATCTTACCCATCCTCTGGCCCCCCCATGTGCAAAGTCCAGCTCCGCCACTGTTTCCTTGATTTTTACAAATCGAACAGAAACATGCAACAAAGAACTAGCAATTCTGTCTTGAAAGGACAGATGAAGAGGACACTGTTTTTGTCAAGTTTCATGAATATTTAGCGCTACTTCTTGGACTGATGACAGGGCTTTGTTGTGTGTGGGAGCATAGTATACATATTAAACACACTTGGAAGCAAAAATTCTGTGCATTTTTATCCTTTTTACTTACATGTGTCTGTAAAACGTTCATACATTCAGCAATTCCCAGTGGTACTTTAAATAGTGGGAACAACTATCTGTACCCCCCCCCCCCACACACACACACACAATATAGCAAAATACTCCATGTGTCTTTGTATTTATGCAAAAATAACAAGCAGGTCAAACAAGCAGGTCCCTTTACTGAGCAAGTTCACCTGAATATATATGCATGTGTGAGTTTGGGAGGGGTCTTTGAAAGAGGGGGGGCTCCCCAGCATTTTGTCATGGCACACTTGACAAAACAAAGACAACTCACTTTTCTGGTCCTCTGCCACATTCTGTATTCAGGAACAAGTCGGGTGCTCTGGCTGCAAGGATCCGATAACACCTCCTCTCTCCCTGTCTCTCCTGGGTGTTGGAGGCGGAGGGGCTGCAAGGGGTGTCCCTTCACTCCAGACAGACCAAGCCATTTGAATGCAAAGCCTCAGCTGCCACAAATCCACCCCTCCTGCCCCCCACCTCTTCAACCACCACCCCTCCATTATTTAGCTGGATTTCACCACTATTTTTGGATGAGTGGGCTAAGCCGTCCAAGGATCTCCACTGTAGATATGTCATCAAAACCCGGCGGCCACCCCATGTGGCCATTAACATAAAAATTAAAGAATTATAGTCAGAAAAAATGGGCAGTGAATAAATGAATGAATGAATAAATAAATGAATGTACATCTCATCCTCGTCAGTCACCTATTGTTTCTTGCTTCTTATTGCTTAAAGACGACGTTCGTCAACTTTTTTTATTTCTATTTGTTTTTCTTCGAACCAGTACAACATATTTACAAATGACTCACAGAGAGACAGGAATGGAAACAAGTAGTGAAGAGTTTGAACAGGATAGAAAGGAGAGTGCCTCAGGGTACCATAGAGGCTGATTTGAATGGTCCTATTTCTGCATGTTAGGTGCAAAAATGTGTTCAGTTTCAAAGCTTGGAGGAAATCCAGACCGCATGCCGAGCAGCAGGAAGTAGCTGGATAAAGAAGGGATCTGATGCAATGCTTTCAAATACAAAACAGGCAGATGTGAGAAACAGACAGTCCAAAGTTCAATTTAGGTTTTTATAAGCTTCTTTCAGAAATAAAATCCAGCATGAAGAAGGTGGAAATTCATGTTAATTCAGCACTGTCTGCATCTACAATGTTTATGGCGGGATAACCAAGAGCAAATATTAAATATTAGAAAGCTATGTGGACATTATTCTTATTTTGATATTTGTTGGTGGCATCTAAACAGTCACTGGAAGAAAAGTCATCAAACTAATTCATGTTTGAGAATTAAGAAACCACCAAAATATATAAAATATATGAGCCTCTGTGGAAAACAATGTATATTCTTCAGTTAAAAGGACCAGTTGAATAGAATGTGTGGTCTATTTGAATATTTACCCTTAAAACTCCTCTAGACATCTGGCGTTCCTGAGTGATATCTCTTATTTTGTCCACATTTTCTCAAGATCGGTAGTGTGTAACTTTGTGAGGTAAATTGTGATGGATAGCTTACGCTTTAGGTCAGTGCTTCTCAACCTTTTTTGAGCCAGTGGCCCCCTATCTAATATCCAGGTCCTGTACCCCCCCAATTAAAATGTAGGATAAGGCTACGTTCTCACTGCAGGTCTCGGAGCTAGATTCTGATCTTTTGCTTAGATCTGATTTTCTTTTTCACGTGGTTATTTTGAATCTCCTTTGACCTCCATTAGACTCCAGTGTGAACAGTTTACAGCCCTTAAATGACCCACATGCACAGAAGAAGACGTGACATCACACGCAGCTCTGTGTTTATGTAAGTAAAAATGGATGCTACACTAGCAGAGCGGGTCAGTTCTAAAGTTGTTATGCAATCAGAACCGAGAAAGATATATTATTTTGTCCATTGCTTATATTTGATCATGTCCCGCCTCCTCTGGTGCAGATTGAGACGTCTGTCTCACTTCAGAGACATAAAAGTCGGATGAAATGTGACTTTTACATTTTATCTGACTGTAAACTTGTGTCTGATCGCACAGCCTGAAGTTACTGAAAACATCAGAAATGGATTTAGGACGACACAGAAGTGGGCTGGGTCTGAATTGGAAAAATCTGATTTATGCTGTGCAGACAAAAAAAATCTGATTTACTGTAGGTACCATATGGGAAAAAACTTATATTTATATGTAGTGTGAAAGGAATGTCTTCCTAGAATATCTAATGTTGATTATTCTGTTTAATTCATCAAAAAGTGAACATTGGATTGCCAACTCCCCCCAAAAGCACCTCAACACCTTCTTTTAAGAGTAATTCTACCAGTGCCCCCTGACGCTGTCTGAGCGCCCCCTGGGGGACTATACCGTTCCCGGTGAGAAACGCTACTTTTGTTAATCTATAGAAGTTTCCCAGACATTTCTATCCTGTCCAGGAGGTTTACAATCCAGCCACAACATGTGTTTATTCAGAGACTCTATATGGTAAATCCACAATGGTGATCCATGATAACACCGTTATTTTTCACATTTTCATCACTATCACTACTATGTTGCTAAGAGACCTCCATTTAGACCTGGAAATGATGATGAGGCTTTCAAAAGCCTCTAACATGTTGATATGAAAACTGCTCTAATATATCATAAAAGAAAATAAAGAGAATTGAATGACAGCAGAAAGCAAACATCAACAAGTAGCTGTGGAAATGAGTGAAACATTCCCATTGATGTCATTGAATGTAAAGAGCAGACTTGACTTTTATTAAAAGGTATTCACATCTAGTTTGAGGTAAAAGCCAACAGTTTTTTCTTCTAATGTAAACTATCAACACTTGCTGGGATAGGCTCCAGCCCACCCGCGACCCTGCATGGATAAAGCGGTACAGAAAATGGATGGATGGATGGATGGTAAACTATCAACCTGTGTTGATACTCTTCACAACACCGTGGTCAGCTGTGTTCCTCAGATAGTGAAGTAGCAGGGGAAGTATTGGAAATGGTGTCGTGTGTTGTGTCTGAGGCTATGTCGTCTCTGCTTCTATTTGCAAAGTGTTTAATTTGTCAACGGTTTCAGTGTTTACCCAGCTGGCAAAGACCCCAACTCTGGCAGGGCCAAGTCACAAACTCCCCAAGGAGGCGGAGGGATCTATGGCTTTATGAAGGAAATAGTTGGGTCGCCGATTCGAAGGAGTTACAGGAGTGTGATGGCCATCTTGCCCTGTCCTTACTAAACTCACACTTTACCAGAGTGCATGCGCATCATCACCCGAAGAGGTGGCAATAGTAAGCCTACCTGCAGGATAGTACATCAGTGCCAGTCCAAGAGCTAGCACCACTGCCATGAATGCGGCCCACACCTCTCTGCCCCAACCTCCCAGAGCTAAAGTGGGGCGGCTTAGCCCCCACATAATCCCTATTGACTGCCTCTTGCTTTGTCTGCCAATTCCCAGCATTGGATTTGTCTCACTCGATGATGCGCTCCACTCCACTTCTCCCACATTAATCCATACTGTTATTACTTTTCAATACGCTAATTATTGCCCCCCCCTCATATACCACACCCCCACCTACCCCTCCAAACCCACCCTGACATTGTCACACATGCCATTTTAGATGTTAAATAACAGTAAAATTAAAAACAAATGAATGAAGAGCCATTGACAAAAGGCCAAGGACGACAGTGATGGAGCTAATTCTATCCTTCAGCTGCTGACAAATCAACTGCTGGCTGTAAACTGAGTGTGAAATACTATATGGAATACAGTGCTGGGTGAGGCAGCATGTGGACGACGTCCTCACTGCGTGATCAGACACGTCTGGTTTGAGGGACAAGCTGGAGAAAAACAAACATCCTGGGTTTTCTTTTGTTTTATCTTTAATCTCTGTGATCTTATTACTGCAGTAGTATGGAAGGAAGGTGTGTTTTACTGTTGTAATTACATGTATAGTCTATAACAATCTAATTTACTTCCTGTTTGGTGAAGTTAACATCACAAGTACTTAGTTAAGTATTGGTGGCATGATTTCTTAGGTAGGTTTAAACCAGGGTTGTCAAACTGATTTTAGTTCAGGGTCCACATACGGAACAGTTTCAACAGTTTCAACAATATTTTGCCTCATGTACACATTTAGATATTTCATTTAGTAATTTATATATATATATACATAT
>JAOXYM010000009.1:2542222-2564606 GCA_028567055.1 Leptatherina wallacei
AGGTGAGAGTCATGCACGCTGACCAGTCAGCCAAAAGGATATCCCTGTGGCCAAGTAGCCAGGGCACATGATCAATCAGAGGCATAGTGACAGGACCCACACTGTCACATTAATCATCTTTTATTGTGAACTAACCTGTTTCAAGTTTTTATTGTGATTATTTATTAATGTGAACTATGTGTGAGGAATTTTGTCCTGCGAATGCATCAGATGTTTTTGGCTAAATGTCAATAAAGAATTCTGATTCAGATTTGTTCTGGGATGCTGCATCATTTTACAGCAGTACTTTGCTTTATGGTGCCACTTCACACGCTAGCAACTGGATATCTACATACTGGCCTTTTTTTTTTTAACATGCACTGTGGTTGATTCATCAAAAAAACCCAAGAGGACATTAATGGAAGAAGAGAGGAAAAGAAAGACAGAAGAAATAAAGACAAGAGTCAACATCAGACTGACTTTTACTGAATGAAGAGATCTCAGAGGAGAGACGGGATGAAGACGATCCTGGATTATTCGTTGTTAAGGGAGATCTCAGAGAAGAGACAGGATGAAGATTATGCTGGATTAGCCATAGTTTGGAGAGATCTCAGAGAAGAGACAGGATGAAGGTGATGCTGGGCTCACTGAGAAAATCTGCTGAAGTTCAGTAGTGCTGCTTTTAGACTGAGGCTGCTTTGGGAATAGGAACACAGATGAAAAGTGGTCTGAAAGAATCCGACTGCTCTTCAGACTGTCATAAAAAATCAGATATGGGTAAAAAGTCAGATCTGCCTGCAGACCATGGCCTAAAATGTTTTCTCATCCAGGTATGCAACATATTTAGGTCAAATCCCCTCACATGTATAGGCTACTATGAAAAAGCAGTGGTCCAATGAAATGACAAGGTAGAACTCTGGCAATGGTTTGACTCCTATATGAATGTACAGTAACAGTATAGAGTAACAGCAAACATGACAGTCTAATCATACAATATCAAAGCTGTTACAGCTGGACTAGCTAGGAGAATCACTTTTACATATTTCAACATATTTGACGCAGATGTTTGAATCTGTTAGAGTCTGGACTGAAAGGACAGAACGAAGGGAAATAATTTGGACAGCAGACCAAAGTTCCTCCTGTCACTCCATTAAACATGAGCGTCCCGGACCCCCTAACATTCCCAGTTCTTGTCCTCCTCCTTCATTTCCTCACACCACCTCCAAATACCCCAACATACACACACTCCTCCACAAATCCCTTCACACCAAACTCACTCAAGATTAAGCATGTGTGAAATTGAGGACTTTCTAATGCACACATACACTCCCTCTGCTCACACCCACACACACTCACATCCTTTCAGGAGGAAAGTAAGAAGTGAGTAGGATAGTTTTAAATAAGTAATCCACAGAGAGGAAGTGAAAGAGGAATTCTAATGTGAACTATAATCAGCGGTTACTGGTCAGGATCTAAACATCCAGTATGTTCATTCTGGATCCACTTTGATCATCAGAGCTTGTTTTACTGACTGTCATAAAAGTCATGAGGTCAGAAAAAGCCTGACCCTGTGTTGTGGTGGATTTGTAGTGTAATATCAAGACTTGTTTTAGTAGCTGTGATCATTAATAAATTAATTATTCTATTAAAACAACAGGATCTTATTGTACTCGATGATAATCAAAATTTTCACTGTTTAGGGTTACAACCTGAATTCCAGAAAAGTTGGGACGTTCTTTAAATCTGAACAAAATAAAAACTAAAAGACCTTCAAATCACACATGAATCAATATTTTATTCCTACAGAACATCCGAACATATCAGGTGTGTAACATGATTTGCTATAAAAGGGATGTCCTAGAGAGGCAGAGCTTCCCAGAAGTAAAGAGGAACAGAGGCTCTCCAATCTGGGAAAGAGTGCGTAAAAAGATTGTGGAATACTTCAGAAATAAAGTTCCTCAATGTCACATTGCAAAGATATTTCACCTCTCTATCTACAGAGCAGAACATCATCACAAGATTCAGAGAAACTGGAGATGTCTCTGTGCGTCAGGGACAAGGCGGAAGACCTTTATTGGATGCCTGCGGTCTTGGGGCCCTCAGACAATCCCTCATGGGAAGTATTGTGTCTCTGACATTATACTAAATGGGTCCAGGAATACTTCCAGAAGCCACTGTGGGTTAACAAAGTCCTCTGTACCATCTGCAGATGCAACTAAAGCTCTGTCATGTAGAATGGAAGCCACTTTTGAACCTGGTCCAGAAGCACCGTCGTGTCAGGTGAGCCAAGACTCATCTGAAATGGACTGTTTCAGAGTGGGAAAGGGTTCTATGGTCAGACCAGTT
Organism: Leptatherina wallacei; assembly: GCA_028567055.1. NCBI lineage: Eukaryota > Metazoa > Chordata > Actinopteri > Atheriniformes > Atherinidae > Leptatherina > Leptatherina wallacei. The sequence continues at coordinate 2,544,548 of JAOXYM010000009.1, forward strand.
CACATGGAACATTCTTGTTGGTAATCATGGATGCCGTGTCCTCGGGGCCTAAAGAGGAAGGAGACCTTCCAGCATGTTCTCAGTGTTCAGGTTTAAAGCCTGCATCTCTGATGGTATGGGGGTGCATCAGTGCATACGGTACAGGCAGCTTGCATGTTCTGGAAAAAGTATGAAGCTGAAAAGTACATAAAGGTTTTAGAGACAAAGTCCTTGTGTATTTTAGCAGGACATTGCTAAACCACATCCTGCAGCTATTACAACAGCAGCTTGGAATTCAGGTTGTAGTTGTGAAGATATACTTAGTTTATTCTGGGTCTGTCATTTCAGACAGGAGGCAGAAAACAGACCTCGTCATGAAGCGGTTAAAAGGTGCAGGTAAGATAAGGTAAATGAAAATGGTATGAATCCAAATATATATACAAAACATAAAATAATGATGATAGATAAAATAGAAAATATATATAAAAGCTTGCATGAGGTGTTTTTTGTTTGATTGGGTGAAGACTAGATGGATATTAGCCAAGATAAATGGAAACATCTTTACAAATCAGATTATAATGATGTGATTGATCAACTGTGTCAGGTCTTTAAAACCTGGTCATGTGCCTCGTCATGTGATCTGTTCATGAGACCCGAGACCCATTTCAGATTGATTGCATCTATGTACCGTCTGACTTTGTGGTCAGATGAGAACTTTGTGAGTCGTCAGGGGTGGACTATAAAAGCAGCATAGCCAAGCCTGACAAGTTTGTCGATGTGACGGCTGCAAGGATGGAAAATCTCACAGCATTTGCCTTCTCTTTGCGAATATGATTGAAAGTACAAGCAGGGTATAAGAATTCCAAACAAATAAAATATACCATGGCTGTTTGAAATAATTTTTTTTAGCCTATTAATGACACCAAAATAGATTTATTACTGGGAGCTTTATATGCAAGTCCCGTCACAAAATCGGAGTTTGCGTTAAACCAATCAGGATCAGGTTCTGTCGTCAACGGAGGCAGGTCCACAAGCTGCAGTTCATGAGTTCCAGCTGCACACTGAGTACAGTCGGGTGGCTCCTGCAATGTTTTATGGTCATGTGGTATGGTCACATTTTCTGGTCCAGTCCAGCTGCAGTCTGAAGTCAGGCAAAATGTCTGACAATGCAATACTCTGGGATCACAATCCCTTGCTTCAAGATGGGTTGCGTTGAAGATAGGCAAAGTCAAACGAGTCCAAGGTCATGTGACCTAAGGCCTGAACTACGATGCTTTACTTTCTCTTATCAAGGTATCTTACTTCTGTACTACAGCGCCGGTTCACTTCTTACCGTGGTATTTTACCCCGGTAACAGACAGTGAACAGCTAATCTTTTCCAGAGAAGGTTATGTTTTGGATAAGAGATCAGCGAGTAGAAAGCACCACCTCCTGACCAATCAGCTCTCATAGAAGATGTCTTGCCCGTTCTGTCAACCTCGGTGCACTGATCATGAGAGGAGCACTTAGGAAAGAAAGAGTTTAGGAATAAAAGGAGAAATAAAGCTTTGTCAATGACCTTTTTGTAGTATTTTTTTGTTCTTGACTTGTTCCCAAGCCTGTTTAGCTCCACTAGGGTTGCGTCTGAAATACTGAGGTTAAAGGTAAGGTAGGAGATGTATATTACCATTTTTTTACTTTGCTTAAAATCCCCTTCAGACTCCGATTACCGCCAAGTAATTAAATGCTCTAAAACAAAAACGAAAAATTCTTAATCACCTGTGGAACAGATATGAATCATTTTAACCGGCCTGTTCTAAAAGTTTGGATGGTGATATGTCTATCAAACTCAACTGCTATTTGTCCCTCTCCCCTCTGCATGTTCCTCTGCTCTGGAGGCGTGGCTTCGGGGGGAAATCTGAAGAAAGGGGTTTGGACTTTTGAACTGTATTTTCAAAATTAAGTTAGCATGAACCGTTTTTCCAGGATCTCCTACCCTACCTTTAATAATAATTTATAGAACAAAAAACTACTCCTGCCATCACGGGATTAATATTCCAACACAAACACTCTCACACGTGTTGCTGAGACTCTGAAAAAGTCATTAGAAACTAAAAGCACTGAGAGTGTAGACCTCCGTCAAGCCTATTTTTATTTATCTATTTATTTTTGCCATGATTGTGGGAATTAATTTTGAGTTCAAAACTAGTGACAAAATTATCCCTATCTCTCATGTGTCTCTAATATTCCATTGTTATGTTATTAAAAGTGTGATGTTTTTGCTGCGAAGATAAAAGAAAAATCAGTCTAATAATATGTAAAAATATCTAACAACATGAAAGACTTCTTTTAAATTTAGTTTCCCTTCCTGTTTAGTAAAATATGATATAAAACGTGGCTGCAGCATGTCATGAAGACGCTGTTTGAGCAACCTTGTCTAACAGCTGAACACAATGTGTGGCATTATAATCAAGTATCAGGCACTAAAGAGCTCCATTTTCTCCTCGCCCGTGACGTGCTTCAGAGTCCACAAATCATCAGAAATCTTTGACATTATCTCTGCTATTGTCTTCCGTGTCTTCTGTCGCACACACACATTCACATGCATAGTGAATATATGTGATTCGGCTGAGTTGAGAGCAGACATTTGCTCGGTGTGAGGGCCATTGCTGTCATCTTCTTTTGTTTGCTGCACATGACACATTTCCTCTCCCACTGTGTGGTAATATGGCTATTTTCTCAGTCAATTTGCTACTCTCAGCATCCAAGCACATGCAAATATGGAAGATGATACTGATTGGGGAATAGTGTTCGCCCATAAAATGCATGCCAACTGTTTAAGTCCGGACTGTTGTTCAGCAGGTACACTGGTATTACAGTGAATTTGTTTCTGTGTGGGGGACAAATAATTTACTGCTGAACTCTAGATAGAACAAAAATCATGAGAAAGAGATTATTTTTTATGCATATAACACATATTTGTATTCCTTTCATGTCAGCTTTACCTTTGTTAGAGTGATCTGTGCTGTGCCAAGTCTGTAGAGCCAGTAATTGATGCCAGGAGGGAAAGTGTTTGATGAAGAAGCGACGTTAAGAAGATAAAAGGACTAATGATGGAATGAAATTTCCATTTTCTACTGGTTTTTCTTTATTTCCCATTAGTTTACCATCTGAGTTCATTGAAAGGAAGGCATTTTTTCCTCTTTTTTTTGGCTTTCTATTTGTTTAAACGTTTAGTGGCTAACAACGGTTAAACCAGCATTGTCTTCATCCCGTCTCTTCTCTGAGATCTCTCCAGCCAGTAAAAGTCAGTCTGATGTTGACTCTTGTCTTATCTCTTACTCTGTAGCTTTGTCCCAATTCAGGGTCTGCACACTTCGAAGTGCGGATTCTTTGGCACTTCGAGGTCATACGTCACAGAGGAGCACCAAGTACTGTCCCAATTAAGAAGCCTCCATAGGAGCCTCCGAATCCACCCTACAAACCCACACTCCGTTTAGCCTGTAACGTAGGCTACTGGCGGTGTATCCTTCACAGCCTCTTTTCTCCCATAATTCATTTCGAACAAGATGGAAGGCAGAGCCATGGCTCTGATGAGTGAAGGAAAGTATTTCTTTTACCTGAGAGATGTGACAGAATATAAAATAATATATAAGAAACCTTAAGTAAGTTGCTGTGGCATTAAAATCGTGTAATATTTCATATTTGTAGATTTGTAAGCAGTTAATGAAGTGTCTACCAGCTATTTAAAAAAAAAAAAGCCACCCACTGAAGCAGATTTCAAAATTAGACTTTTAATGGACATTTCCGGCTCCATTTCGTTTTTAAAAAAAATGCAGTTATCTTAAGGAATTAGCGGGAAGAATGAGAACTCTGCGGCCATTCTGTAGCCTCTGCAGGCTGCGCACTTCAAAGTGTGCAGACCCTGAATTGGGACACAGCTACTCTCTTTCTCTCTTTCGTTTCTTCCCTTCCTCTGATATTGTCCTCTCTGGTTTCACTGATGAGTCATCCACGATGTGTACAAAACATTCGGTGTTTCTATATGCAGTTGCTGGTGTGTAACATGGTCCTGTAAAGCGAAACTCAGCTTTAAAATGATGTTGTCCAGAAGTAGTGAAGTAGTATCTCAGCCTCAGGACACTGCAGAGAAACCACAACTCAGGGATGTACATAATAAATATCAGTGTACCATCTAAACGAGTCAGAAACAGAGTTTTCAGGTCCACATCTACTGCGTATAGAAGAGAATTGCCTGTATTGATCTTTGAGAACACGATCTTCCTGTTCGCTGTGCGTGAGACGTGTAATCTAGTGAGGGATGACAGTGTGACGGACTGAACGAAGCAGAGCAGATGCCACATAACAGCTTAGACGTGTTTCACTTAGGTTACCACCCTATTGTCATTGAGGACCCCTTCACACAGCTACCCAAAAGGTGTGGGCCCCCCAAACATCCCATGCTGAAACCTTGCTTGGCTTTATGCTTTCATCAGCTGTTTCTCACCATACATGAGGCATCCTGTCTGAGACCTGTCCTTTGATAAAACCAAAGTGTGTTTTTGAGCTTCATAAAACACTGTCCAAATGTTACAAACCTACAGCAGATATTCCTCAACTCATCTCCATGTGGACATTCTATTTAACAGACTCTGTACAGTCAAAACTTTGCAGACCCTCTGTGCCCTTGGGGACCGTTGCATTCTCCGAGACACTGGTGGAAATGTTATCAACGTTGATTTAACATTTTGAGCCAGTTAACGTGGCACAGTCATCATTTCATCTTCATAAAATGTAAACAGTCTGCACAGACACAAGATATATACGCATGTAAGTAATTTTCCGGATTATAAATTGCTCCGTAGTATAAGTCGCATTAGTCAAAAAATATGCCATGAAGAGCTAAAATCCATATATAAGTTGCATTGGACTATAAGTCGCATTTATTTCGAAATGCATTTAAGAAAATCCAAGACCATGAACAGAAATTTGATCTGGAAAGTAAAGTTATTCAACTACACAAAAGCACAGAGTACAACAACACAAATAGTTGTCCGGTATATTAATGCAACACATTAAGTAAGGATTAAATAATGAGGACCCATACATTGCATGGTTTTAATGCAGGACACCGAGTTTAGAACACCACCACGTGCAGCGAAGTGCATTAAAACCGTGTAATTCACTGCTTATACCATGGTCACACACAGTAAAAAATTTTAACATTTTAACATGCTCAAGTATAGGAACTATTTTATGTTTGCCACAATGTACTTTTTATGCTAAACAACCATTCCATGCTACAACCCATTTCTCTCATTCACCTGTCAAAAGCCAGCTGATCTGAACCAGTTGATCAACGCGTTTCTATGGTGATGCCCGTAACGAAGTGATAATAACAGCGATTTAACTTGCCGAACTACGTGTGCATATATACGAAAATAATGCACGCCAGTTAGCATTACAATTCTTACTGACCGTGGCATAACACTTATTAAACTACACAATTGCACACAAAACAGGCTGAATAGTTGTCTGGTATGCTAACATATTAACAGTTTGGCTGTATAATAGCATGAAGAACATACATGGCTGAATAGGCCAAGTTAACATAGCCAACAAGTCCGACAAGCAAGTTACCTGTAAGCAAGTTCACCAAACCGGGGCCGTTTCTCAATATCATTCCACCGTCATTCCACAAATATGCCAATCTCATTCCACATCACTGAATCCGTTGAATTCTTCATCTTCGGTACAGGAGCAGCATTTAGTTATTACAAGCCTAGAGCGCCCTCTGGTGGCTGCAGACGATAACGCTTACTTCTTGGTTCATGTCAGTCAGTATAAATTAACTTTTGAAAACATGTGAAATTATATAATTATAGTCACACCTAACTTTAAGACGCAAGACCGGCCAAACTATGAAAAAAAGTGTGACTTATAGTCCGGAAAATACGGTATGCGTTTTGTGTTTCATATTTGAATAGCTTCTATTACATCTGAAAAACAGCACTACATATATATTAGATTACTTTTAGCCAAAAATAGTTATGGAGATTATAAACATAAATTGTCTTAAACACATAGCTGCTAAAACTAATTAATTGTATGCATACAGACACTGAATACATGTACAATGTACCACTTATCTCCTGTTTGTGTGATTCAGGCCATTATAGAAACCCTTCACTGCAACTTTGTTTGGTTCCTCAGGTTTCATTTCCATGTACAAAAACACTAAAATGAAATAAAATAAATCCTGAATGGATTTTTTCCCCCTTTGGTTCCATTTGAGACTGAATAGAGACAAACAAGACACAACAGAACTGTTCCCAACCTAACAATCACATTCAGACACACACTGAAACACACATATCCCTTCTTCATACCGCCCCCTACAGCTCAGGTACATCCTCCCGACTCCATCTCCCCTCCCCAGTTGCTAGGCAACATGCTTCTTGTGCGGACACCCACCTGCCTTCAGGCTTCAGTGCTCTAAATTTGGTCTTAATTGCAAATTGAGTGGGAGAGCAGACCGACACAGGCTGAATGAGAAGCAGGTAGTCGAGGCTGTGGCTGCGACCACTGAGACAAGTCAGCCTCTGTGAAGAGACGGAGACAGTCAGGAGACACATGACTGACCTCAGATAGCTGATGATGGGTGGGAACGGACATGCTAAAGTTTGGAAAGAATTAAAAAAGAAAAGTCAGTAGAGTGACATGCTGATGCAGAAGTCTTGTCATTGAGTTGAAACAAAGTCACTGCATATGTCAGTAATGTTCACAATGGAGGGGTTGCTTTCTGCAACATGTTTACTTGTTGACATGTTTATTTGTTGACATGCACAAAATGTCTTCAATAAGGTTATAATTCTGATCGGACCGACACTGTTTGCACGGACCCTGAAAAAGTTATTCTGATCATTAATCATTGATCATTCCGGCGGAAGTAGAGGGGTGGCCACATCTGCATTCTGATTGGACACCCCAGGTGTGCCCTCATGTGATTGACAGGTCACTGGAGGAGGAGGACAGAAACATCTTTCCAGACCTGTATTGATCACCAGTGTCACCAGTATCACTACACCAGTTAATTATAAAGTAGTTTACGAATTCTTCATCCTTTACAAATATTGCCATGTGGCTACACATTTCCAAAAGATATTTAGTCCCTGTTCAAGTGCAACCACTAACCACTAAGAGTTTTTATCTTTTGGGTGGGGGTGGGGGATGTGAAATATTGGTTGTATGTGTATGTGTGTGTATGTATATATGTATGTATGTATGTAAGTATGTGTGTGTATTTATGTATGTATGTATGTATGTGTGACAGAAGTGAGCTCCGTTTTATATGGGGGGGAGATTGTTTTTTATTTGATACACATTGTTTGTTTTATTATGTACAGCAATTTGTGTTGCTTGTAGCTTGAAAAGCACTATATAAATAAATTTGATTTGATTAATGTTATGTAAGGCTAATAATCTGATGAAGCTATGTAGCATCTTGTTCTATGCTAACACTAGATTAGCTTTAAGCTAATGTGGGGAAACCATGTCATGTTTAGTTTTCAGTGAGTGTATTTACACATGAACTCAGTTCATCAAGATTTTCACATTGGAGCTGAAATAAACTATAAAGATGCTCAAAGATTAGCTTAGCTGTGACTAAGCTAGCACTACATGATCCAGTTCCATTTAAACAGGAGGCTAGCAAGGCTGCTAGCTGGTTTTAAAGTAGCTACAGCATGAAAATGTGGAGAAATAGATCCTGGAACCAGTCTGATTTAGTAGAGGAAGATATAAGAATGAAGAGAAACAGAGATATTTCTGACTTTTTAGTCAAGAGGAAGGACACAGATCGGGTGGACACAGACCCCAGCCAGCCACACAAGGATCCAGTCTACCACCACCACCAAACAGGAAACCAGAAGTGATCCCCCTACCACCACATCCAGCTCCACATACTGCCCTCAAAACAACCAACTTACCTTTCTATGGAGCTTTCTGAACTTGTTGCTGATCCACATTATTAATGTTAAGATATTTTATTCCTCATCACAGTGTTAGAGAGAGGAACATAGTCATTTCCTTTATTACTAGATCGCCCCCCTGATAAAGTCGCCCCTCCCCCCCTCTGGCTCCACCACTGCTGAGCATGACGTGTGTCACTGTAAAGAAGACTACAAAGAAAATGGAGTGAACTTGTAAAGTAGGACAACTAGCTGCAAAGCTAGGGGTTCTGATGTTGTGTAATCCTACATGAAGAAGGTAACTCAAAGTAGAGTCTTGAATTAAACAAAGACAGATATTCAGGTGTAGTCGTGTCTTTGGGCTGCAACAACTCGTCTTGTTAAGTTCAAAATATGTCTGAATAGTCGTCTGTGGATAGGTCACCAGTCCACTAGGTCAAGAAAACCCATCATTCGTAGAGAAAGGCCAAGACTCGAACTTTTTTGCTTTGAAGCGACAGTGCTAACCACCACGCCACCGTGCAGACCAGGAGGCCTTTTTTACAGAATTCTACTTTCACCTGGTAGCTGCTGTGAGTGTTTTAGTCACACCTGCAGCTCATCTACTCATCACAGTTTAGGGTTGAAGTGTTTATTTCTTTAGGAAGGTTCCTAACTGCAGCCATGTTTCCTTTATTATCTGCTTTAGAAACTTTTGGAACATCCTTTACAAAAGAGAGAATGGCCTCCCATGACTCCTTGTGGCTGCAACTTTCAAACTAAAACATGCAATCACTGTTACTGGGATTTATGTGGATAAATACAATGACAGGATTATGAGTTGTGTATGAGGTAATATTCTATTTTACAGCTCATCACATTCACGTTTATCATGCAGTCTTTGTGTAAAAATGTGATTCTCATTGCACCATGGCCATCTTCCCAAGTCCTTCTCTTAATTTTATTTTATTGTTCCTGGCTTGTTGCCAGGTTGTTTGCGCTATTGGTCCACAGTTTCTGAACGTCCACTTATACCCTCCTTCCTTTCTATTACTAATCCTGTTTTCCTCCAGGAAGCCTGATAACTACGGATAGATGATAAAATCTCTCCTCTCCACACAATACCATTAGTTTATGGTACTTTTTCATTTATATTGATACTGATACTGAAAGGAAAATCCCATGGGCGTACAGTGTGCATTAATATCTTTATTGACAGGGCAATATGAAACATGAATAAAACTTATGAACATAAATATTTAAAAGAAATGCTTAGAAAATAATAAGAAAAAAGTAAATTAAAAAAGATGAAAATTATTTTTTTAAGATGATTAAATCATTTACTTAAACAGATCATGATATAATAGTGAGGTAATAGATATAATGATATTAAAACACAACGTCATCATCATTAACACTAGCCACTAGCATCATCATCATCATCATCATCATCATCATCATCATGATGATATCTGATAGGCTACAGGAAGGACAGCTGGGTTTTCTCCAGTTATTTTATTTTATTGCCTCTTACAAGTGAAAAGAAATGTCATGTTTTGTATCAGCTCAGTGGTATCCCCGTATTTCAAGCAATCAATACGTCCATCCCTTATAAAGATGTTGGCGGGTTTTCCCTACTAAGGATCTCAACTGTAAACTGACTGCATGTGGATATTTCTATTTTAATAAAACTTAAAGCTTAATTATTATAAATTATTACAAGTAACAGATTTTACTTCCCATGCTTTGGGTTTATGTCCAGTTTCAGAGATGTTGTCCTATACAGAACATCATGTCAGGGATATCAGTCAAGATTGTGACAATACAAAATCATGAGATGTGGAGAGAAATAATTATCACATATTTTCAGCTGATACTGAATCAGAAGTTTACAGGGACATTCAGGACATGAGGAAATCTGGTTTGAGCTGGAATTCTTGGATCTTTTAGAAAGGTTAGGTTCCTCGCTAGCTAAGAGCTTAAATCTCTCTGGGAATAAATAAAGGAATGAATAAATAAAATAAGAATCTGAAGGCATCTGTAATCGCTGAAGATCCTGCAACCAGTAATTATGTTCATCTAAAAAATCCACTTCTTTTTTTTTTTATTCCTTCATTTATCTAATAGTTTTTGGTCATTGCTGTTCAGTAACTCTGGAGATTTGTGTTGTGGACTTAAGTCATGTTACTGTGTGAGAAGATTCCTGATCCAAACCTCTGCTGAGAGCTCCCTGTTTGCTTGTTCTCTCTTTGATTCCTCCAGCAGTCCACAAAGCAAAATGCAGCAAAAATGAATAAAAATGCATATTTTGGTGGGTTACTGTGAAATGCATAAGGATTTGTATTTTGGACATGGAAAACATTTAAAGAGGAGGTGATAAGCTTCTTCTTTTTTGATGATGTTGAGTTATTAAAACAACTGTTTGATTATTATTTTTGTTTCATTTTTCTTTACTTTTTGGTGAAAAGGATGATTTAGATGTGTGAATTGTTGAATTGATGGATTTCTAAGGTACTGTGTGTTGTTATATTTGAAGTCTTTATTTATGCTTATACCTTTCAGTTTGCTCTCCTCCAGGTAGACATTTAGCACTTTTAAGTCAACCACACATCAGAAGTTGTCCTGGCTGTATTTCATCTATGACTTCTGAAATCCTAAATAAAAATATTTCATTTCAGTTTATAACCATGTCTACAGTTGAAAAGGGAAAAAATATGTTGAATGTTGTGAATTCAGTTCATTTGCACCTACTTTTCTGCAAAAATGACATAAAAGAAGGTCAAATAAATGAAATGTCTTTAGAAGCTTCAGTGATTCACTATGAGAACTCATTGTCAGCTTTAGACAAGCGTTATGTCCTCGTCTTTTCATCAAAATATCTTGTTTTTACTGTCTCCAAAGATAAAAAGTTTAATGTGTAATAAAACAGAAGCTGATTTACTGAAGCACTAATGTCAAAATAAATAATTCTCAAACTGAGAGCTTGACACCTTTTAAATCTTTCTCCCAAAACTTTCTCAGCTTCTTGAAGTCTCCTGGACTGAAATATTACAGAGATCCATCGAAAGACCTAAAACCCTTAAGAGAGCACATATCGGAGAAGGCCCCTGTTCGCTCAATTCAATTACCACAGCCCTATACACAATCCACAGGAGACAACGGTGCACCGGATGCTCATTTCAACTCCTCTTTCCCCAAATCCCCACAGAAATCTCCTTCGGTTGGACAATGCACTTTTTCCCATTTGAAAAAAAGAAAGAAAATCAATATCTGGTTTCAATACATGTGGAAGCCGATCAATAGCAGCCCCGACTCTTTTTTTTTTCCCAGCCACGCTCATTCCACAGTTTTCCCTCCATCTCTGGCAAATGGTAAATAGAAACAATGGTGTATGGTTATTGGGAGGTCAGGGTGCAGCCGGCAGAGAGAATAAGGCTGCTGATGAGAGTGCTTGAGCTGGAATCACCCAAGCATCAATGCCGTTAACCTCTCTGTGGATGGGCTTGGACAAAAGAACGGGAAGAGCACTCGCTCTGTCTTTCACACACACCCATGAAAACATGAACATGTAACCTACACAAAGGAGAAAATCACGTTTGATTGGCTGTTTTGTGCTTGATGAAGATTACATTTGACTGTCGGCACATATCGGCTGAGAAAGCCCCCGATTCAGTCGTAACGCTGAGAAAAGACCAGAAAATATAAAATAGCTCAAACTTGAGCATCCATGCTTGAATTCAGTTAATAACCTAACCACTACGTTTTCTCCTTCTCCACCATCTCCACCACCTCTGAATAACGTTAAAGGAATTTAAAAATCTGTTATATTTTGCATCCTTTTTAAAATATAATTTCTTTGTTGTGTTTGTTTTTTCTGGAGGTGTATTCCCTCTATTAGTGTCACAACAAGAGGCAGTGGCGATCTCAAGGCTTCTTTAATGAAGTAGATATTTGGTCCATGATCACTAACAGCCTGTAATTTCAGATTTTCCTTTATAATGATAATAAAAATCCTGTTTTCAGGACTTCCATCTTTAGTGGACTGGTATAAAACCTGAGAAGCGTGTGATGAAGCGACAGCCGTCTTTGTCTGGCTGCTCTAAGTAGTCTTTTGAGAGCTGCAGAATGGGTGCCAGCCAGCCTGGGCATGGAGTGCTCCCCCTCTCAGCCCAACAAGGACCCCTCTTATCCAGCCTACCATGGCTGCTAGTAGGGCACAGTGGGGACCCTAGGAGGATCTATGGGACCCTATGGGGCTATTGTCTCATGAAAAAGGAATTACAAACAAATTGCTGAGGGCCAGCACATAATTTCAAGACTCGTGGCAAGTTTATGACTTGCTAATGTTCCTAATTACATGGCCGTGAAAGACTTAATTAATTGAGGGTTGTATTGGAGACAGGGTGTGAGTGGGTGTGGGGAGTTTAGAAGAAGGTTACAGAGGAAAGAGAGAATGAAAAAAAAATAGGCCCCAAAGTAAAGGAAATAAAATAAGAGAGTGATGAGAAAGAAAGTGGTTGTCTGTGTTTGTTATCATGGTTCCAGTGCATTGGTTTTTACTGCCTGAGGAGAATTTAGTGGCTCTCACTATTGCGTGCAAAAGAAAATGTGAGTCTCCAGGAAACGCGACCATTACGATCAACCCCTTGCTGATACCTAATATGCCCTGCTTTCCCCCCATGACTTTGCCAAAGTGTCTGTAATCATATTATTGTAAATGTTGGCGCAGTTAATTGCATGGAGAGGAAAATGGGCTACGCTTGGCGGGTTATGGGGAATTTTTTAAAAGTTTGTTTGCCCTCTGGAGTATTGGAGGCACTAATAATGGTGGATTGGAGGCGAGAGTGTAAGAGTGAGGAAGATGGAGAGAAAAAAGCAAGCAGGAGGAGGGCAGAGTTTTAACAGGACTGTTTCCTCTCTCGACTGTGGCTGACATGATTTCAGAAAATAAAGTAAAAAGAATAAAGTTAACGTTATTTCCTCTGCATGTTTTTTTCTCTGTTGATCATACAATTGATGAATGATGGAGTCTATTAACCCTTAAACCTCCAAGTTATTTTATTACCTGTAGAAGCTGAGGCCTTTTAATCCCAGTCACCATGGTGACATAGTGTTTTAATTGTCAGATTATGAGGCTAAGATTATGTAAAATGAATGTATCAATAGATATAGCACCATAAAGGCCAACCAGAACAAGAAAACAGAATTTATTACAAACCAGTACTTTGTAGAAATAACACACACAGATCAACAGCGACCAAGCCTTTTCTCATCTGCACATCATTCTTGGCTTTCAGGAGAATAATATTGGCACTGAAACAAACACAACAGAAACTTTTTACATATTTACCCTTTTTTCTCATTTCCAGTTATTATATCCAGCTATCCACACAAAACATTCTTCAACTCAGCTTCTTGACTTTATTCCAGCCATAGAGGACCATTATTTTTTATTTTATTTTCAGACACATGTAGAACTTTCTGCTCACTTGTTGATCTTTGGCTGCTCCTGATTGGACATTACCCTCAATTTAAGCTCTCTGATTGGTGGAAAGTTTGACAGGAAGTGGCTTCGTCATCATTTCCAGGTCAAAATAGAGGTCTCTTAGCAACATAGTAGTGATAGTGATGAAAATGTGATGGATAATGGAGTTATCACGGATCACTCATTGTGGATTTATCATATAGAGTCTCTGAATATTCTATTCTATTCTACAGTCGTCTAGCAGATGTTTTTATCCAAAGCGACTTACAACAGCGAGTGAGAACAACACAAGCAAGAAATCCAACAGGAGGTGACATCATATTTAAGTGCTAGTCAGACTGCTGTGAGTCCAGTTGGACACAGGTGATGCCGTGTAGTGTTAGAGGCAGTGGGATTTTTCTTTGTTTTATTTTTTTCCCTCCCTTCCCCCCTCCCTACAGTAGTCCCTTGTTTAATTATAAAATCACAATTTCATCACACAAATTCATCTTGGCCGTAAGTGTACGCAGCTTTTTCAGTGCTGTTGTGCCAAAGAGGTGGACAAATGGAACCAAACCTGGAAAGTTTTGACATAAAATAAGTATGTCTGCATACACATGCATGTTTTACACTAAGATCATCCAGAATAACCATACCTTGTCATTTCAACTACAGTATATTTGTACAATGATAATACCTAGTCCATATCCATCCCACCATAGATATGATAGCTGTTCTTCATGCTGTCCTGTCCCATGCATCCCCCTCTGCTGTGTTATGATCCTGGTCTGTTGGTTACATGGCATCAACACATAGCATTTATGCATAAATAAACAAATATTTCACCTAGCACGATTACTAAAGCTTGCACATCAATATATCAATTCACTTTTAATATCTAGCTGATATGAAGCAGAGCTCATGCATCCAGGTCTCTGTCCTGGCGGTGCATGCTGTGCTGAGACAGGCTGACCACTCTGGGCTCACCCAGGGAACATTACTCATTTTCCAGCTCATTGCTGTGGCTCATTTAGCAAAGCTTCCTTCCAACCATCATCAATATATCTCCCAAAGAGGCCTTTTGAGCTGGGGAGAACCAGGCTGCCCCGACCTGCTGCAGGCCTGGCTCTGCCATGCTGAACTGTTCTGGGAATTAATGAGAAATGACAAGTGGGTATTTCAACGTATCTAATTTTTTATGACTTATGTCATCATTTTTCTTTAGTTGTCTTGTTTGATAGTCCATCAGTTGATCTTGCAGTTGATGGGAGCTGAAATCTGGTGGCTTTACAACCAGCTTTTATTTCAGTGATGTCAAATTCTGCAGTTTTATCTGAGCCAGTAGCAGCTCTGTAATATTCAGCCAGTGTGCCTGCAGGTCATGCTGCAACAGGAAGAGTGTTGGAGTGTTTTTTTTGTTGTTTTGTTTTTGTCTGAGTGAAACATTGTGGGAGCTTTTGTACCCATGTGGTTCTAGTACTGGTTCAGAGCGAGAGCCGAACTAAAACCAGTTCTCTCTGTTTCTGCTAAAGTTTTGGCCCCAGCATCAGTTTTTTGATGCTGTACTGGTATATGAGGTTGGAGGTTAGGGTCATGAAGACCATGAGACCAGCTTAACTGTTTTGACCACCATGTATAGAAATCACACCACAGTTTAGCAGCAGGGACCATCAGTAGCGGCTCTGTAATGGACCATGTTTAAATCCCAGCTTGGGCTCTTTTTCTAAACATTTTGTTAGCTTGCCATTGTCTTTATAAACTGCTTTATATGAACCTAGGTATTATTAACTGGATCATAGACTGGGTTTTTTCAATTGAACCGTATCTGTTTCAGTGTTTGGAGATGATGTTGTTGTGAATTGGTGCTGTATAAATAAAGCTCAATTCAAGTGAATTTGCTGCATCCTCTTCATCACATATTAAGAGTAGAATGTTTAAACAGAACTTGCAGCAACATTTTGTTGGGTGTTGTGATCGTCAGCTGGCAATTACAATAGACTGGTGGAATAACACTTAATAACACAAATTCATTAATTTTACAGCTAAAATTATTATTATTTTTTCTTTTGTTCTTTCATTAATCATTGTGGTCATATAGAAGTCATTAGCTTTGTGTAGGAATGGCTTCCTGGAGCTCTTCATGTTGGAGTAGAGCTGATGAAGCCTCTCAGGTTGCAGCGTCACTTTTACTTGATTTCACAATTAATCACGGTATTAAAAAGCCACCATTAATCAATTATAAAGATCCTCAATATCATGACTTTCCATAAAGAATCATATGTGAACCATGAGATCAGATCAGGAAGGAAAACAAAGTTAAACAGCATGCATGTTAAACAACATGTGTGTGTTTCTGCTTGTGTTGCTTTGTTTTCCTTCCGTGTTTTCATGGGAAGGTACGGCAGAGGAAGAGTTATTCCCTCCAAACTAACGGATTAAATCATCCTGATCCAGGCGTGATTGTGGAGGACGGCTCAGCAGCCTGTAAATCATCCATCCAGTATGTTTCACCTCCTGCAGGATGACCAGCAGCTTTGTAGCACAAAGTAAAGGAAATGTTCAGTAACTGGTTAAATCATGCTGTTTTAATTATTTATGTGTCAAACAGAAACTATTCTGCTAAAGGACAGCTGGAAGTCAAAGCTGGCTTTCCCGATTTCTAAAGAAATGTTCAATTTTATAATGTAGTTTCCAGGTAAGTCTAGGTAGAGGTCCAGGTAGAGGTCCTGTAGCCTTTCCTTCTGTTTTCTCTGAGAGAAATCCACAGTTAATATCTAGGATTTATTTATTCTGTACACAGCAGAGGAGACTTTTAGTTACTTTGCTTTGTTGTTATTTTATATTGTTGGCATAAGAAGACGGAAATAAATACAACTTAATGAGTATTTATATGGTTTTACACATTTATAGTGATGGGAAATAAATTAAAGCAGAATATTCTGATTATTTCTCTGATGATAATTGTACCAGGGAAATCTATAATCATGATGTTCCTGTTGGGACGTTGCAGCACTTTCCACTTAAATGTTAAGAAGAATTTGTGGGTAAAAATTGGATTTTGAAAAAGATGGACATGAATTCCACATTTTAAGATATAATCTCTACAAAACTGTAAAAATAAGTAATCAGTCTTTGTTTTTCCAACTATTCAGTGAAACATTTTTGTTTTTCTCTTGTGAAAGCCTTCAGTAAAACCTCACAGAAGCAAACACACATTTGGGCTGCACTGGCAGAAAACAATAAACACAGAAAACAAAAGGAATCCAGGTGTAATATTTATTGAACTCAGTGTTCTTCTAATGTCACATTAAATGTTTTCTTTTCATCCTGAGCAGCCACAAATGTTGCAGACAGATCCTGCAGGAGAGACTGTTTATCCCTTTTGTCTGTCAATATAAGACATTAATCCATTAAATCTGAGTAAAAACAAGCAGGACTGGGTCCATATAAATTTGATGTGCTGGTCATATAAGGTGTCCAACTCGTATGTAGTCACGTAATGAGCAGAGAGAATCTAAATGTGACTCTTGTTTGGAATAAACAACCTTGGATAAGTCATGGAAAAAGGTGCAACACACTCATGGTTGTGTGTGATCATGTAAAATAGACAAATAAATAAATGAGATAAAATAAATAAAAACACCAACATCACTGGTCACATTCAGACAGAGAGAGGGAGCTTTTAATAAGAAATGTTAAAAACTGTTGGTGGGATGACAGGAGGGTGAAAGTCGTCATCCTGCTGTGATAACCTGCTGATGATGGTGGCGTGTGATTGGCAGAAACACCAGAGTTTGACAGGTCCTAACAGGTGTGTTTTCACCTGTCCTCAAACTGTTTTGACCAACACAGTTTTACCATGTCAGCAAGCTTTGAGAAAGGTTTGTCAAGGTTAACATGAGGAAGAGGAAGCAGAATGCTAATGTTTTAACTAGCAGTGATGTCCTGGATTTAATGTCTAAAATAATGAATCACCTTCAGAGATGTTCCTTTATAATGATCAAACAGCTCAGATAAAAAACAGATTCTATGCTTAATGTTAATTCTACTTTTGATAGAACATTTAAAATCTGTTTGTACACCATGCAAAACATTCCAGTTTAACCCTTAAAGTCATTTTTATATTTTTGGTTTTCATTTTTTCTTTTTGTTTTATAAAACTTCCTGTAACAGCTGAAGCATTTTAATCCCTGTCACCATGGTAACATGATGCTTTCAGCTGTCAGATTATGAGGGTAAAATTATGTAAAAAGGAAGTTTCAATAGATATAGCACCATAAAGGCCAACCAGAAGAAGAAAACATTATTTATTACTAACAGTACTTTGTAGAAATAACACACAGATCAACAGTGACCAAGCCTTTTGTCATCTGCACATCATTCTCTCAAGTCTTACACTGATGCATAACAACATCAGGGATATATTCATATTAAAAGAAAAAGAAGTGGGCCGAGTACAGATCCCCGTGGGACATCTCAAAAGGGCATCTAATTTGAAACCTATTGAAACCTAATTTCTCCTCATTTTCAGTTATTTATGCTAATATTTACCTCCTATCCTCACAAAACCAACTCCAACTTAGCTTCTTTGCTTTATTACAGCCATAGAGGACCATTATTGTTCTTCTTTTTAGACACATAACTTTCTGCTCAGTGATGCCAGCATTGTTACTGAATTTTAAAGGTTAATTTTTTATGTGTAAAAGATTGTAATTACATTTATTCTTCCCAAACATGGTAGCAAGTTCACTTCAGTTCAAGTCAGTTCGGTCCCTAAAATTATAAATTAGGGAAACAGATGCAGGATTTCTGCAGAAATGAGGAGAAAGAGAGGAAAATCAATATGAACACACTTAAAGAAAAGCAAAGAGTTAATGGAATGCAATAATAATTGCATAGTGAATAGAGGATATGCTCAATGCAGTGCAAGAAATGTTTCAGGATTGCTGAGGAAGCACTAAGCATCAGAAAAGTCATATGCCTTAATCCTAGAGGTGGACCCGGTCCCTTTCTCGCCCAATCTCTTTGTGATTTAAATCGAGCTTTTATGACTAGAAAGTTGTGAAAATTAGGCTTTTAAAAGGGAAAAAATACATGTGGGACACCTGGTAAAGACATTCAACATGCCAGTGTTTGCCAAGCCAGAGACAAAGAAACTATGGAAAATTCAGCAAATCAGAGAGACAAAGAGAATAGACAGAAACATGCTGTCACAGAGACAAACACTGTAAAACAGAGAGGAAGCTGCAAATGAAGAGTGCAGCAATGCTGGCGGACATTGGCATCCTTCAGCTGGCATGCCAACATGCCAAGTTATAGGATTTACCCTGAAGCCCTTGGGCTTTGCTGTGAAAAGACTCAGTCGGCTTGAGGGGCCCCATGGCTGTCTGCAGCCAGGGTTCCATTGTCTGAGCTGTTGGAGAGGGGGAAACGCTGGATGAATGCTGGAAAACAACAGCAATACAGGGAGGAGAAGGAAGCAGAGAAGGCACGAGGGAGAGCAGCAAGTGGTTCCAGGGAGTAGGGCCAACATGTAGGCAGAGGAGGAGGGAGCCAGTCATGGCTCTCTCAGTGCTGCTCTACTCTGGAGACCTAGAAGGAATCCACCATCACAGCAGAGTAGATGTTTAACTTTAGGACAACTTTAAAAATCCCCAAAGGGAAATAGTTTTATAGCAGTTACTCACTGCTCAGCAAGAATGGATGACCCACAATGGAGTGCAGCTTCTGCTCATCTTATTCAGCTGCATGGCATCAAAATGCACCAAACAAACCAGATACCATGTGAAAATGAAACAAAAATACTTTATTATCATGGTGATCAGCCCCGGTGCAAATATTTTTTGTGCCCCCACTCCTGCCCTGAACACAAGCGCATGCACTGCACACACACAGACACGCTTGGACACACGTATGCACAGCAAATGGAAAGAACTTCTATTGTCACCATGTACGTTCACCATTACCTTAGCTTCCTGCCCCAAGCTATTACATTCACAAAAGCAGGGGCCCAACTGACCTTTGGCTAAGTCCTACCTTCATATGCGATGAGCCAATGAGAGTACGTATGACCATCTCTTACTTTCAGACATTCTCTGGGATAAATTATTAGAGTAAATAAGTGAATGTTATGTGAAGAACACGAACAGCCCAACACTCTCACAATATTAGGAAACAGTTTACATTTTTCATACATTTTTACATTACAGAATTAGCACATATTAGCAGGTTATACTTTATGCTAAAAGTTCATTTTATATTATATCATGTAAATATTCACAATGAATGTTTTCCTTTATCATTGATTTTATATATCATGTATGTTTATATCACTATTTACATCTATATAACTATAGCTTCTATTTAGCGATTTTATATGGCCTCAGCTAAGTATCTACCGACTAATTAAGCACTCTTTTTTTAAGGTGCACAGAACTGTCCACCAAGGTCAAACCTGTCCAACCTGGACAAAAGCAGCGAGGACGAACCTGTCCAACCTGGACAGATGCAGCGAGGACGAACATGTCCAACCTGGACAGATGCAGCGAAGACAAACTTTTCCAATCTGGACAGATGCAGCGAAGACAAACTTGTCCGACCTGGACAGATGCAGCGAGGACAAACATGTCCAACCTGGACAGATGCAGCGAGGACGAACATGTCCAACCTGGACAGATGCAGCGAAGAC
>JAOXYM010000009.1:2583213-2596078 GCA_028567055.1 Leptatherina wallacei
ATATATATATATAATATTATATAATAATATTATATATAATATATATATAAATGTAAAATCAATCCAGTATACATTATTTGTTTGTTTATGATATTGCTATATTCAGCCTTTTAGATTTCAGTATCTTTCCTTAAAAAAAGAAGAAAAAAGCCTAAAAATGTTTCAAATATTCACGCAGATTCACAAAACCTTGAATTGAAAAATTATTTTATAACAAACCACTTGTGACATAATGTTCAGGACAGGTTTTTTTATCTGTGGTTTGATTAAATATTTCGTATACATACACAGAATCAACAGCACTTTATCTAAACACCTGTTCATGCCATGCAGAGTAAAACACACTGATTTATAAAGCAAAAAGCAGATTTTGAATTTATGATTCAAGATATTTGATAATTTTTTGTTTTTCTTTTTATGTCCATAATTTTTTGGTCATATTATTTTTTGATGCTCAAAAGTAAAAAAAAATCATGTTTCTCTAATCCAAAAATATTTTACTTTGGCCTTGATGGTTGGTGTGTGTGAGTATGTGTGTGTGTATGTTTGCTCTTGAAATTGGTAGTTCTTCAGGAAAAAGCAGCAGAGTGTTTCAGCTTTTAAAACAGACAAATTATTTGACCCCTCATTTGCTGCCTCAGCTGAAACCTTCTTATTTCTGATTGACATGGAGGAAAAAAACGTATATAAATAAATATTTTGATGGAAACAAAGCTGGATGTATTTGTGAGCAGTGGCACATGGTTTACTGATCTAAAATTAGATTTTTGAAGAGTTTTTGGATATAAAGTCAGAGCGTGGTAGAATAAATTCTGCTGCTCTCCTGCACATGACATTGCACATAACTATTCAATAAATTAGCTGCGGCCATTTTATAGATTGATCAGTCATCTCTGGTGCACTGTGACAGGCAATGTTAGGACTGAAATATTAATGCTGACAAATTAGGGATTTCTGAGTAAATGATGTCACATTGCACGGCTTCTCTCAAATTGACTCCCTGGCATGAGGGCACATTCACTCCCTCAGTAATATACTCGGCTCTTTTTTCTTTCCTCCCTCCTGCTCTCAAAATCCCACTCTATTTTATTGGTAGGACATTTTTTTAGCCAAGGAAAAGAAACAAAGAACCAAAATGTGTGCAGCTTGTCCAGGTTTTGTAGTGCCAGTAAGAGCACTCTCTTCATGACCCTGAGTCCTGCGTTAGAAAACAACCATGAGCAAGCTGAACGCAGGACCGCGGCCGACACAGCTGCATACGTAGGGGCATCTGCCCGGTCTTTTTGTCCTGCTTTTCCCGCACATACACACTCAAACAAATCGAGCTGGGTTTTTGTTACATGATCCTCAGTCCAACATGAAGCTTCTATTAAACAAAGTCATGTTTTCTAGTTAAATCATGTAGTTTACCTCCATAACAGACGGGGGCAATAGTGAGCAGATTCCCTCTCTGTGGTTGAACATGTGCTCCTGGCAAAGAGCGGACATTTTTAGATGTTTTTCCTCTAACATTTTTCTTTTATATACTAGAATCATTTAGCAGCTTTTCTCCAAAGCGACTTACTTCTAAGTACTCCAGCGATGCCGACACTGGAGGCAAGGAAGGTAAAGTGTCTTGCCCAAGGACACAACTACAGTTGACTGGGGGAGTAGGATTTTTAATATGTAACTACTCAAATGTTTTCATTGACTACTTATTGTAAGATATTTCTCTGGACTCACTGTTGGTTTGGGATGAAAGTTTTTTCTGAATAAAAACACACCTTTCCATTCAAAGGTCAACATGATAGATTAAATTTTTAGATCCTTTTTCCTTTCTTGAGTTTACATCACTCATTCAGAAATCATCACCATGGGGCCACTGGGGCCCGGCTGGTAGAGTGTTTTTTTTTCCAACCAGAAAGTCCAGATTTTCATCCCTGGTGCATCAAACCCCCCAATAAAATGCTCAAATACGTATGTTTGTCCATATATCCAAGACAAAGTATATAGGCTATGAACCATGGTTAGAAATAGAGAGATGGATATGGAGATGGATATTCTACTAGCCCTATGTGTTTTATTCCATAAACCTAACCATTTCTGAATGAAAACCAAGTAGAAAAGTCAAGTTTATTTCTACACCGCATATAAAACAACCACGTTTGACCAAATTTCTGCATAAGCTGAACAAATATGCAGTAAATATGATGACAGTAATAAGTAGCAACACTTATAACATCTAATTAACAAGTAAAAAGAAAATAGTTCTTGTCATGATAAAAGACAAGATTTTTCTGTGAACTGGTAGACTGTACCAGAGACTAGAAGCCCGAAAAGACTATTTTTACCTTTTACCCTGGATAGGCATGTAGATTCATAGACCTCAGAGCTTTGAATGTGACAATGTATTTTATATCTTTATTTGATCCAGCAGCACATCTCCTGCAGAAGGATGTGCAGCCGTGTTTTTTCCGACCCGCAGGTGTAAAATAATCTTGCCCGCCCCGCACAACCGAACCAATTTTCACAACCCGCCCCACTGTTATATATATGCTAAATGTGCAATTGAAAGCGGATTTAATTTGGCCTGAATAACATGCCTGGCTTTTTTGACATAAGATCGCAGGTCATTGCATCATTGCATAATTTATCCGCCCCACTTTCACCGGTGTGAAAGTGAAAATTTTTTGTTCCGACCTGATCCGACCAGCGGCGTCGGCCACGCAACACTATCCTGCAGTATCTGTCATGAATGAATTTACTAACAAAGACCTAAAACCACCAAACCCCCAAGATCGCCAATCACAGTGTCAAGAAACATGACGTCATCCATAACAACAGGGTCAACTCCGCCTTTTCTCTTAGTTTAAAGCTAGAGTTGGTAATGTTGGAGAGCTAGCAAGATTTGAAAGTGGCACCTCCTCTAAGCTCCACCCCTCCCGTCAATGCTCCGTTTGAAGCCACGCCCCCCTCATTTGGACTGAATGGCAGGGATTGGTCAGATTTTTAGCCTGCAGCTCTCACAGAGGTCTGACTTTTTTCGTTCCTTTTTATGAAAACATAATGTATTGACTACTCTCAGGGTGAAAGGACCATTTCACCCAGTATAACAGAAAGTGTTTCTGAACAGGATTACCAACTATAGCTTTAAGAGTCCTCTCAGTTCCTTAGTAAAAGTTACTCTCAGCAGCTTTGTGAACAGGTTTTAAGAGGGACTTCTAAACTAAAAACTTTAAGTGATCCTCCTAGTGGTGAAATAAGATTCTTTGTGAATACAGCCCCTGTTCACAAAACTGCTGAGAGTAACTTTTACTAAGGAACTGAGAGGACTCTTAAGCTAAGAGAAAGGGCGGAGCTGACCCCGTTGCTATGGATGATTTCATGTTTCCTGACACTGTGATTTGCTGTCTTGGGTCTTTGGTTGGTCTTTGTCAGCAAATTCATGACAAAGATACAGCAGGATAGTGGCCTGTAACCCGCCTGTCCCACAGTGTCCCACGGATCGGGTTGGGTCAAGAAACTTTCACTTTTATTGCGGTGAAAGTGGGGAAGGGGTAAAATAATGCAATGACGCAATGACCTGCGATCATATGCCAAAACAGCCATGCACGTTTTTCCAGCCAAATAAAATCAGCTTTCAATTGCATATTTAGTGTGTATTTAATAGTAGGGCAGGTTGTGAAAATTGTTTCGGATGTGTGGTGTGGCCAAGATTATTTTATACCTGCGGGACCCGCGGGTCGGAAAAAACACGGCCCTACATCCTACTGCAGAAGGTGTGCTGCTAGATCAAAGGAATATATGAAATATAGTGGGCATTTATTGTTTGATGAATAATTCTGCTTATCAATGGCTGAGATATGAGTTAATCTGCACCACATAGCTGCATTTTCCCTGGAGCAAACTAACGTAATGTCCTCACAACTTTTATTTCCGGTTTTAGTGCGTTATTTCTGTTCATCAGTGATATTAGTGCAGGCCATACTACACCTTTTTAAAAGGTCAGGATCATTCAAATTTACCCAAACATTGATTCGGTTCCGTGGATTTTCCTCTTGGGTTTACTATTAGCATTTTTGGAGTCCTGGTGACTACTCCTGACTATTTTCAGGTTTGGGAGCTAGTTTTAGTCCTAAAATGCTTTGTGAAATACTTTTAGGTGAAAAATGTAAGAGTCCTAAATGTAGGACTGACACGCCCACCTTTTCTAGGAGTTATTCCTCAATCAGCAGGTTAAGAGCTACTTTTAGCCCTCTGATTCTTTGTGAATACGGGCCCAGACTGGTAAAGGTGGTGCCACCTGTTTTTAGATTCCTAAAAACAAGAAATAAAATTTGAAACTGGATCCTGTAATGGACTGGAAGCCAACGTCGAGAGACCAGTGCAGGTTTGATATGGTGATGCAGCTGCAACCGATGAAGAAACAGCAGAAGCACATACTGTATGAAGAAGATGAGGTTCATCACAGCCAAGCAACAGTGAAATGTTTTGGGGCCATCATGGTACTATTAAAACCATCTAAAAGGTTGGATTGCCTAGATAAATAATTTTTTATTTTGCTTTTGTTCAGATGAAGGAATTTAAACTCCATGTATGTGCATCTCTGCGCTTCCTCCTCCTCCTCCTCCTCATAAATTTCCAAATCACCACTGTCAAAAGTCTACGTTGTCATTAAACAAGATGTGGTTGTATCAAGACATCCCATCTGAACACCATCACATGATGGGAACACTGGGTGACGTTAAGGGCAGGGCTGTTGCCAAACATGGGGCTCTACTGGGGCCCAGGCCCCCATAACTCAGATCACGTTTATCATCATAAAGACCTTAATGAAATGGATGCTACGTTGCATCTACTTCCCTTTGTTAAGTTTACCGTCACTGCTACTTCAGGAACAGGCTCTACAGAAAACATTATGTCTACAAACAATGTGAAAACATTTACATCTGCACATTCAAAACCAAACAAGGTTAAACCTAGAATGATTGTATATTTGATTTTTCTTCATTCCAAAAAGAAAAAAGGTATAAATAGATTTAAATCAAAGCATATTTACTTGCACATAGTTTACAAATTTAATCTATAATAGAAAACATATTGTATAAATTAATCATATATGTGTAAATTATATGTGCATGACATCATTTAGAATCCATTTTACCTTAACAGCTTAAACATAACACTGAAATATTAACATGGCTAAAAGATAAAGTTTGTTAATGTTTCCTGTCTCTTTGTTGACAGAACGTTGCATGTTATGTAATGCTGCTGAGTAAGCCGTATTGTCCATCTCAACATTTACTTATGCATGGCTCCTACAGTTCACCCTGGTGGTTTTCTAGACGACATAGAAAGGCCTGCTCAGCAATAAAGCTCAGCTCATCTGCTGCTAGTCAGCCTGTAATGAATGAGGCCAGCATCTCAGATCAATACTATCTGTGAGAAATCGCCAGCCGGGTGGACATCCACACATGATCTGCTCTTCGCTTTTTGTGTCTGAATGTGTGTGTGAAGGAAGACTCGCCAACACTTCATGTAAACTTTGCTGCAGTGTCCCTTAATTTTATGTCTATTTACTGATGCATACACAGAGGTTTTGACAGACAAGAGCAGATAAAGATCCCTTTTTTTGTTCATTATTGATGGGTGGGTTGTTTCCCATTAATAGGTGACGAATTTGATCTATAAAACATCAGAAAAATAATGTTTTATTTCTTAGAGTACATCATGGACCATGAGCTAATAACAGTACAGGAGATGAGAAGCAGACATTTTGAACAGACTTACCACAAACGTATTATTTAATTTGAAAATGGTTGCTGATACAAACAGGATTTTAATCCTTTGCCAGTTTGTTTTAATGTTTAGTAGAGTTCATTTTTCTGACTATAAGGGATTTCATTAAATATATGGGGAAATGAACTTGCCTCAGCATCTGTCCCACTTGGTTTGGATATGCAATTCCAAAAGTAAATGTTTGCTATCTCATTACTGTTTCAAGTTGTTAGTATATTATTATCTGTTATCTCAATCATTTGTTAGAGACATTGATTTTTATTATTATTGTCCAAAGGAAAACATTTACTCTAGCTTTTGTCTTAATGCGTAGTGTTAACACGACTTTATACCAATTTTAAGGGTTGTAAACGGCAGAACATAAAAAAAAAGAAAAAGTGTTTCATACTGGTTTAGATTTAGTTGGTATGTGTCTAAAATGTCCTCCAACATGGCTGCGGTTCCTCCGGATGACCTCTGAATCAGAAACAATGAAGGAAAAACAGAAGAAAAGTGCCTCTAAGTCTCGTTGATGAATGGAAATGGAATAGCCTCCCCTCACTCCTGCCTGTTCTTAATGCAATCACTCGGCCACACAAACGCCTGTCTTTTTTCTTTTTTTTTTTTGATACCAACCCGTTTTTGTAAGCAAATTACTCCGTCAGAACCCGGCGGCGCCTGTCCATCATACTGAAGGAGGAGGTGGACTGTCACTCAGATGTCTGACTGACAGGAGGCACGCGCAGGGAAAAACAAGCCGAGGTGGAGGATGGACAGAGCAATGGATGAGGATAGAAGAGAGGGAGGAGGAGGAGGAGAAATAATAATAAGGATAAGAGATGGAAGGGCACATGATGTAGAGGGCAATAGCAAGAGAGATAGGAAACGTTGAAATGAAAGGCAAGGAAAAGGAGGAGAAAAAAGTGGGCCTCCTTTTTGTGGAGTGTCCCTTGGGTGTGGCTGTATCAAGTCAATCTGGGGGGCTAATTCGTGTCAGGGTTTGAATCCTATCTCCTTGAGAGGCGAGCAGAAGGTTGATAAAAATTGAAGTGGAATTGAAGTTGGATGCACAAGAGGATAGGGGGCACAACAATGGGGTGGAGGAGGGGAGGGTGAGCACTCCACTCCCCCTTCTGATGCTCTCCTTATCCACTCCCCATACCTCTGACCTTGGCCAAAATGTTCCTGACACTCACACTGGAGCTCCGTTGCTGTTCTTTAAAAGAAATTGCGTGGATCTGATTTACTGAGCTGGATTAGACTGGAAAAACCTGATGCTGATATCACAGGATTTTCAGGACACAGAATAAAAAAAGTAAATTTTATATTCAAGAATTTGCACTTCGTCAGGTCCACCTGTTCAACTGCTTTTCAACACTAATGTCTAATCAGCCAGTCACATGGCAGCAACTCCATGCTTCAGTCATGCAGGTCAGAGGAGAATGGGCAGACTGGTTGGAGATGAGCTCTGGTTCCAACCAAGGTACGTGCAGCAACTGTGTGATGCTATCATGTCAAAGTGGAGCAAAATCTCTGAGGAATGTTTCCAACAGCTTGTTGAATCTATCACACCAAGATACTAGAAGGTGGAGCTGCCAAAGTGGACGGTGAGTGTATGTTGGGTTAAGGACTGGAGCACAGAAAAAAATCTAGATATGAAAGTACTCTGGATGGCATTACGTTTGTTTCCAGTACTGCAGTGAGGAACCTGTTCCTGCTCTCCAGACTGCAATGCATGTATGACAAAGCTCCATCGTGGCAGCTACTAAAACAGTTGAACCCTGATTGATTGACTTTTATGTACCTGATGATTGTGTACTTTGCTTTCTTACAGAGGCTGTAGGATGTTTTCTGTTTCTTTCCAGGTGTAGTAGCTTGTTGTTTGGTTTATCTGTTCAGGTTTTGATTGTTATTGTTATTCCTTTTGTTTCCTCTCTTCTCCTAACTTTCTTTTTCCTTGTTCCGCGTCAGATCCAGCAGCAACATATAATTCAGCAATAACCAAACTGAAAAGAAAGAATAATATTCAAGTATCAAGAGAAGCCTTATATCCACAAAGCTTAATTCCCCTTACATCTAAAACCCCTCAAAACTCCACTACATCTCCACGGCCCCTTTTGCTTATTTCATCAACAGTTTCACTCTGTGGGGTAAATTGTGATGGATAACTTACACTTTAGGTGATCTACAGAAGTTTTCCAGACATTTATATCCCATCCAGGAGGTTTACAATCCAGCCACAAAGTGTAGTTTTTATTCAGAGACTCTATCCACAATGAGTTATCAATGATAACACCATTATTGATCACATTTTCATCTCTATCACTACTATGCTACTACTACTATAAGATACCTCTATTTTGACCTGGAAATTATGCCACTTCCTGTCAAACTTTCCACCAATCAGAGAGCTTAAATTAAGGGTAAAGTCCAATCAGGAGCAGCCAAAGATCAACAAGCAAGCAAAAAGTTCTGTGTTTCTGAAAACAAGAAAAATAATGGTCCTCTATGGCTGGAATAAAACTAAAAAGCTGAGTTGGAGTTGGTTTTGTGAGGATAGGAGGTAAACAGTAGCAGAAATTACTAGAAATGAAGAAAAAGTATATAAATGTTGTTCTGGTTGGCCTTTATTGTGCTACATCTATTGATACATTAATTTCAGCCTCATAATCTGACAACTGGCTGTCCTGAAAACATCATGTCGCCATAAACACAGACTGGCCAAAAATAGCAAATGGATTGGAGTTTAAAGGGTTAAACTGTCTTCAGTAAAGCACATTTATTCATCACAACGCAGCAGCTAGACCATAAATCTGTTTTCTCAGATGCTGGACAGGACGAGTTTTTATTTTATTTTAAAAAAGCGGTATTATAAGTTGGTGACCAAGAAGAAAATGCCAAAGAGGTGGGGTGAAATATTTGACAGACATTTCAAACCTACATTTTTGACCTTTCACTGGTCTCAAACATGGATCAAACTCATTAAGCTTGTCTGCCACTCTCGCACACCCAAATAACTCTGTCACACTCCATATAAACATTGTGATTAACTCTGTCTCATTCCTCATCCAAATACAGAAAGGCCACACATACATTCTCATTCCTAAAGCCATGTGACAGCCTGACGGGGGAAGCATCTGTATTCTCACCATCCTTTTCTTTTAAATTATGTAATCCCAATACGTTTGTAGAATGGGGGAGATTTCTTATTCCCATTTCTTTTGGTACGGATGGAAATGTGTAAGGAAATATCAGACAGTCTCATGTTTTTCTTAATTATAAGGGCAGATTAAGAGATTTGCCATCCGATGCTTAAGCCAACAACTGTCAAAACAGCAGGCAGGAAAAGCCAGTTCAATTCTCCCCTCTGGAACAGCCCCCACTAAGATTACATGAATACAGATCTGTGTGAGTGGGCATATTTATGAGAGATAAATGTATTTTAGGTTGTGTGTGTGCATATTTGTATGTTTTTTTAGGATTACAACAGATATCAGTCAATGCAATGTCACGTGTTTCTGGTTTCCCTCCAGTTTGGGTTGATTCTCAGATGTTGTAATCAATGTCACAAACTGAACTATTTCCAAAAGAAGATGTGTTTCAAGCATTAGGATGTAAGACTTACTACTGCTGGAGTAGGTGTGAGAAGCAGCAGCTGTCCGGTCTTTAGTGGATTCACATGCCTCTTGTTTTGAGATGACCCTTGAACTTCTCTGCCGTACAAATGCCTTCAGCTGCCAATGTCACAGCCAAGGCTGGCAGCGTTGGCTTTGTCCCAGACGTCATTCTCCCTTTGCTGCCCAGGGCAACCCCACTGTGACCCCCCCACCCCTCCCACATCACCACAACCACAACAAAGCCAGACAAATGATTTCGATTTGTCCTCTGCAGTCCAGGGAAGAAGTTATCGATACAATCCGCCAAATGATGTCAAGGATTTGTCAGCAAAGCTTATGAATGACAAAACATTCCTCCTCCTTCCACTCCCCTCCCAACCGAAAAACACCTCGACTGCAGGCCAAGAAGATTGAGAGCCAGGACACTTTATTGATTTCTTCTCCCCGCATCCTCACCCTCACCTTCTTAAATAGAAGCTCAAGCTACAAAGGCCAGAGCAGCAGCTTTTGTGTGCTAAAATGTGGCTAAAAGCTTTCTGGAAGGTTGAGGGAAAGGATTGAATTGGATATTGCATCTAATGCTGCCTCCAGCAGATGGGCTTTACAGACAACCAAAGGAAAAGAGCTATGTTTGGCTGGCAAGCTGGCTGCCTAGTTGTTTGACTGGCTGGCTGACATCTCTGTGTCCCCTCCTTCCTTCAGCTTGGATTGTTTGTGAAAAAGATCAGCGGGATGTTGGGTAAATAGAATCAACTTTGTACTGCTGACAAAAGAGTGTTGGAAGGATAGTGGGTTTGAGGTGATGCTATAGAGGCACAGTCTGATGGAAGGGTGTGATGCCAAAGATGGGATGTCTCACTGGGAGTGGTTGAGCTAAATGAGGACTGATGATAATCTGACTGACAGACGGTACATAAATGGAGAACAAATAAGAAGGAACAGAGGCAGAGAATGATTAAGGCAACCACAGAGATGAGCAATATCACCATATAAAACTACACAGATTTTATGGGAGAAATGTTTGCATGAGAAGATCAGCATTTTTCTGAAGAGGAAATTAGATTATTTTCAAAAAGAATGATCTCACAGAGCTCCCTCTTTTTTTTTAGAGAAAAGGTCTACATTTACCTTGACATAGATCTTATTTTCTTTACCGTCTGACCAAAGGGAAGTTTTATGTGATACCCTAACCAGTACGAACATTTGGTTGGGACTTTTATTAAAGAGTAGTTCAATGTTTATTATTTCTTATTATTATTTCTGAGCTGTTTGCTCCGCTTTAAACCAACCCTGGTCCACTTCCACAGATAGTACGGCTCATTTGGACAATTGGATGTTGTCCAGGTGGTTTTGTCTCGTTCAGTCAAGTTCAGTTTGAAAGTAAACCGAACCAAAAGACTATCCTGGTGGGAATGTGTCCTTTAAAGACAAGAATAGTTTTCCTAAAGAGAGACCATGTAAACAGCAGAAGGTTATACTGGGAGGCCTTTCACACACCAGTGAGGTTATGTCCACACTGCAGTTATTAACCCTTCAATGCCTGAATCTGTTTACAATTATATAAAAACAAAATAAAAATAAAAAACAGAGAGAAAAGACTGGAATGAAATTAACAATTAAATAACAATTAAATAATAATTAAATAACGATAAATAAATAAATAGAAATGAATAAAGATTTGAAATAAAGACATAAATACTTTATAGAGTAAATAAATGAAAATTATCTAATGGATCAAATCAATAAAAATATAATTGAATAAAATAAGAAAAGACCGGGAGCTGTTTGGGTTAATGTTGGATTCCAATATTTAGCTGAGATCCGTTTTTTATTGCGTGGTTGTTCACATTATAATTTAATGCTACCTCCATCAGACTCCAGTGTGTCCTGTTTACGGTCCTGAAGTGTTTTTACAGAGTTAAACGTGGATGCTACATATGAGTGTGTGTATTTGTTTCAAAGCAGGGGGTATTCCAGAAAGGAGGTTTAACAAATCCTGTGATAAAGCCTGAACTCGAGGTTGCTAAATCCTCTGACATCTTAACCCTGCCTTGTTGGTTCCACAACCCCGGGTTTGTTGAGCCAGAATACGCACGTCCACGGCAAACCGTGTGTTAGAATTCGATTAAATAATAAATGACCATAAATATGCGCTTAACTAACTCATGGTCACATGATCTCGTTCCGGAATCTTTTTGTTTTTTTTATTGATGTTTCCAGGGCTCAGTAGAAAACCAACAGATTGTGTTAAATCTTCTCGGCAGCGGGTAAAACTGGGAACTAGAAACTTACTAAAGTTCAGGATGACTGCATGAGTAGAGTTCATGCTCAGAAATACAAAAACAGCCGGAAAACATAAAGCAAACAAACAAAACTAAAACAAAACATGCCTTGGGTCCTTTAACATGCTCCAATAGCTGCATTCTGCTGCTGGTGATGAGAAATTGTGGAAAAAGAGAAGTTTAACTTCCAGATTTTGACAAGTGAGAAGAAGAAAAGCAACTTATAAACACTGCCTTGGATGTTCCAGAAGAGGGTTGTACATTGTTCAGTCAGGGAAACCAGGACTGTGGCTTTATCTTTTTAAAAAAGGTAAACAAAGTGTTTACTATTTTACATAATGTAAGAGTGAACTGGTCTCCTTTACATCCTGATCATCAGTTGGTCTTCAGTTTCTTCCCTCCATATCTAAGCTGATAGCTGCATGTGCAACATAGACTAATTATTGATGTGGATAAAGATAAGTTGAGATCTGATGTGTGGATGCATCTTAATGCCAGATGTTGACATGTGTATTTAGAGCGTAAAGTTGGGTGTGTGATAACAGCCAGGATGTGTCTCCTTCTACCCTTATGTGACAGAAATTGATGCTTTTTTGTTGTGTTGCTTGGAACCTTGAAAATAAGAATGTCCATGTTTTCTTTAATTCATTGTGAGCAAAGTGTATATCCACTAAGTTTTTAAAGAATTTTGTTGTTAAAAACGGTACAGTTAAAGAGTTTGGAAGTTTATTTGTGCTCTAAGCACCACAATCAAAATCCCATTCACCTCTTTTGTACTGAGATGGAGGCAGAAGAATAATGGAGGAATGTCAAATCCAAGGATGTTACATAAATTCTAAACTTGTTTTAATAACATTGTTGGTAAAGTGGGTGCAGCACTGGAGCCCAGCCTGCCTGAGACGTGGAGGGCAGCTTTGTTTTGTTCTGCTCTTCCCAGTGGTCAGGGTTATGCCATCTCTGGTCCTCTTGCTCCGGCTCTGTTTGCCCTGTCCTCCCCAGCAGCAGCAAGGCTTCGCTGGCCTGTTTGTTTTAATCAGCACTCTGTTTGCCAAAGAGCTCACCTCAGGAGATGGAGACCTTGTGTGTTCCTCTGTGGGACGAAGCTAAGGGTGAGGATGAAGGGTGAGGACGAAGCTGAGGGTGAGGACGAGGATGAGGACGAAGCTGAGCGTGAGGACGAAGCTGAGGGTGCAGACGAAGCTGAGGGTG
>JAOXYM010000009.1:2683526-2701109 GCA_028567055.1 Leptatherina wallacei
AACCGACCAGATCCCTCAGGTCATCAGGGTCAAGTCTACTTTCAGTTTCCAGAGTCAGAACTAAACACGGAGAGGCAATATTCAGTTTTTATGCTCCTCACATGTGGAACAAACACCTGAGACCTGCAGGTCTGCTGAGACTCTCAGCAGTTTTAAATCAGGTCAGCCTGGGGATGCCCCCCACACCATGAGGGCCCGCACGGCCACCTAGGGTGACCCAACCACACCCACCCTCCTCTCCAAACCCCCACAAATCTTCTCAACACATATACCCCACACACAATACGTATTCATGTCCTCCCACAATCCATCCACACATACCCTCTCCCCCCTGCACCCATACACCCTCAACACATACACCCCACCCACACACACACATACACTCCTACCCTCCCACCACCCTATCCACACACAACAAAACCTCCCACCTCACCCCCACATACCGTCAACATGTATACCTCCAACATAACACTCGCTCATGTCCGCTCACCATCCATCCACACGTACCCCCACCCCCCCGCATTCACACACCCTCTCAACACATACACCCCCCCTCACACACACTCCTACCCTCCCAGCACCCATCCACACACCCACACAACCTCCTCTCTTGCCCCCACACACCCTCAACACATACACCTCCCACTTCACACGCACTCATATCCTCCCACCATACATCCACCGACACACCCTCCTCCCCCCACCCCCACACACCCTCTCAACACATACACCCCTCACCCATTCCTCTCCCGCACCCACACACCCTCTCAACACATAAACCCCTTCACACAGATCGGTCCTACCTTATAAAGCTGAACTAGTGATTACACTACTGCTATATGATACATATTGGTAAAATGTAACACACTTCCTTAATATTTCAAACATCTTACAGCAGAAATTTTCGTTATTCAGCAGCAGCCTAACTAAATGATCTGTGTAGAGAAAAAGTAATTATTTTGATTTATTGAAGATATTCACCCCCCACCAATCGGAAGAGGAGAAAAAACGTCTCAGGTGAGATTAGAGCAGAGGGACTTCATGTTAAACCAAACATGAGTTAATATGTTTTGCTGATTATGACTGTAAAGTTTGTTTAATATCTGCTGCTTTATGGGGGCAACATCTGGTCAGGTTGTCTCCTGCACCAGATGAAGTGTCACTGGCACGGCCCACTCGCAGGACTGTTTGGGGAAACACCTGGAGGGGTGACGTAACTAGGATTCCAGGTGAGAAGGAAGACACGGCACCATATTATGGAAAGTTTTAGCTGTCGCCCCGCGATTTGACCCAGACAAGTGGAAGATAATGACCTCTGATGCGGCATCTCATTTTATATGTTACGAGTTCTTCTTATCGAGGTGAATTGATAATAGGAGAATAAAATTATCCTTTCAGTCATGTAATCGAATCAGATTCCGTGTCCATGCTTGATCCAAACTCATGTGATTTGCCTCTGTAAAAAAAGAAAGAAATGTGAAATTACAATAAATATAGACTATTTAGAATAGGGTTAGGGGCTATTTCCCAGCATAGTCATCCCTTTTTGTTGTTTCAGAACCAGAAAAGTCCCAGAGACAACACGACAGAGCCCCACAATTAATTCATCAGCCCAGATGTGCTCAGGATTTTATATATGTGTGAATATCTGCGCATTATTTTGCTGGAAGTCACATGAACCATTTGTGAAAACGGCCTGATTACAGTTAATTTAGTGAAATTAAATAAACATATCAAAAACTTTTTTTTTCTCCATTCGGAAATGTAAAATGAAGCCTTTTGTGGAACCAGGAAACCCCATTGACTTTACGTTGCCCTCATTTTCATGGGCTCAGCCCAATTTTGATCACTTACATGTCACCAACACGTAATTAAGTGGAGGGTGTCAAAATAACTTTGTGTTTATTTCACGTATTTTTGTGAGATCAGGTTGCCTTTTTAACGTGAGATTAAATGGGGATTGATT
This sequence comes from Leptatherina wallacei, assembly GCA_028567055.1. Taxonomy (NCBI): domain Eukaryota; kingdom Metazoa; phylum Chordata; class Actinopteri; order Atheriniformes; family Atherinidae; genus Leptatherina; species Leptatherina wallacei. The sequence continues at coordinate 2,685,493 of JAOXYM010000009.1, forward strand.
CCTTTTTGGAGCCAGCCCCTAGTGGATGAGGGGAGAACTGCAATTTTTGCTGCTTGTGTGGACCTGAGTTCCGGTCTTTGGTCCATACCAGAGTTAATGAGTGTTTACACTATCCCAAATGAACTGTATTATCTGTGGAAGTGGACCACACAACACCAGTGTGATTGCCTCCTTAGAATTTCACACATGCAAATCGATTCAAAACATCTGCTTGGACTGTCTGTGTGTCAGCTGCCTCTGGTATCCAACAGGATGGTTGCATGCACCGTACAAACGAAGCTCTGTAGGATTTTATCTCTCCTTACCTTCGGTGTCCATTACTGGATTTAAGGGTTTCCACCACAACAAGCACAGTCCACCTTACAGACACAGCGCTGTACAGCTGCCTCCTCAGTGGAGGGCTGGAACATGGCACATTCTGACTCAATCTCCCCTGCAAATCTGGAGTCATTCCCAGTACACTCTCACTAGATGTTTGAATGCAGTGAGCTGGACCATCATCCTCACCTGCCACCAGTACATGGGACTGGTCAGCGACCATCAGCAGGCTGGTTGGAGAGCAAGGTGCTTCCCAGTGGAGGTCAGTTGCAGAGTTTTTGCAGCCCACTCTTTGGCCAGAGCCTTCAAGAGTTTGGGCATCGAGGGAGAGAGAATGAGGAGAGCCATCCGAAATACCACCAAGCGGCATAGAGGGCCTCAAGATGGCTGTGGCTCAAGATAGATGTTCCCTGGAGTCATGGTAGTTAGCAAACCATCTGGACATAAGCTGAGGTCTGATCAGCCTTGGCTGGGTCACCTGGATGAGGGTGTATGATTTTGAAAGACCCAAAACACCCAATGAATCCACTAACATCACTGAAGATGTGTCCAGAGGCATCAGCAGATGTATTTTCACAGCTCCGTTGCAGCCTGTGCTACAAGTAAAATGTACAGATTATATCTCCAAATGCTAAAACATCTCTAAAGAGTTTAAAGTGAATCAGCGACATTCCATTTAGCACCTAGCACTTATTTTTCATGTCCAGCCTGAAAGACAATGGCATGATGTCTCAGGGCGGTTTGGAGAAATCCTAATAAAACACATCATCTAAGGATGAATTCACTATCCCCATAGAAAGTACTCTGAAGGTGACCTGTATTTTATCTGAGCTCATTTCTTTCTCTTTCATGCTGGTGTATTGAAATGAGTTATGGCAGGTATTGGATGAAGGTTAGAGTTTTAGATGGCCTAGGATCAAGGACAACAGAGCTAAACATAAGCGCTCTAAAAAGTACTGGGGGTCCATAAAGTCTCATCATAATTTAAAACATTTCTTACAAAGGCAATGGATGTGATATGATAATCAGATTTGTTCTCTGCACTCAGTGGTTATTAAAGCCTTAAATCAGATTTAATTTTGTATTTCAGGTTCCCTGTTGATGAAAGAGGTTCTATAAATAAAACCCTAAAAAATGGCTGCTCCACAAGAAAAGGCCCAATGTCTATCGTGCTTTATTGAAACTAGATCAGATACACAGACTCAGCGAAACTAAAGGATCAGGTATGGAAGACATCCACCGTCACATCCGTCAATTCGTTCATGATACAAGAAATTCATGGAGACATGGACAGTGTTGGATGATGAAGGAGTGGACGAACATGCAGAAATAGATAAAGAGGTGTATTAAATGAGCCAAAAAGAACTTTATGGACTTCCTCTAGAAGGATTGAAAGAAAATATTTATTAAAATATTTTTATATCATTCTCTTTATACAGTAATGTCAATGATAAACTATTATTCGTGGTACTACTTGGAATAGGAAGCTTCTCGATCACTAACACTGGTACACAAATTCCTGTAACAAGTGAAAAGAACTGTAGCTTGACCGGAACTAACCTAACAAGAAGCCATCAGGGCAAAGGAGGCAGGTAAAAATTATGAGTTAAGGTGAGTTGAACATCTGCAAACAGCTGGTGAATACTGCTCAGTGTGTATGCAGAGAATAAATGTTAACATTGTACAGCTGGTGTATCACACACTCAATGCCTTCAGTGGCTTTTACATTCATTAAAAGTTATCTAATAATTTCAACAGTAACACTACTACTACTACTAATACTACTAATAATAATAATGATAGTAATAACGGCAACAACAATGATAGCAAAGTATTATGTTTAAAGCACACCTCCAAATTGCTAACCTAGTTAAGAGGGAGGAAGGCAGTCAGGTCAGCAGTCAGGTTCATACGGTGGAAGTTCTGATGGAAAAAAGCCTGGTCGCCGTCTGTCAGGGGGCAGCTTAAGATCCTATAGTATAGAAGATGTTTGCACACAATAGAAAGCAGCAATGCTAACATGTAGCATAGCAACATGACAGGGAGAAACTCAGCTAAGACTCTACCAAGCATTGGCATCCAAACCAAACACAGTTCAAACCCCAAGCAGTTCTATGAGAATGTAAGAAAACCATGAGAACATCACTGTCCACTTTAGAGCTTCAGATCATTTCTCCACACAGACAAGGAGCCATATGAAAGCAAAGACTGCTGATTACAAACATGTCTGTCTCATCACTCTGGGACAAAAACTCCGGATAATAAATCAGGTCTTACTTTTGCTGTTCTTATTCCTGCTCTAAAAAACTACTAATGTGTTCTCCTATGACTGCCTTTGAAATAAATCATGAAGGTCCTGCTGGTTTCTATGAAGGGAAGGGGTTTTTATAGTGAAGTATTCACTCTTCCTATCATACTATATTGGGCTTCTCTTCTTTCTGGACCCTCATGGTGTTTCTAAGGTGAATGTGGGGGCTATCCCTGGGTTCTCCTGACTCTGACCATTGAGGTGTCCATCATCAACATCGGCCGATGGCTTCCTGAGATATTTACCTGCGTAACACCTCTATTAAAACACCTGGAAACCTGCTCAGCTTCACTTTTTACCTTCAACTGTAGCAACTGTTACTCATTCCTCAACTTATAAATGTTAATCAGTACTTTAAAGAGATGCAGTGATTTAAACTTTGTGGATTGTCATAGCTTGAATAATGACGCCAGAGGTACAAATCTACATCCCAGCCTCTCTGATGACCTAAACTTTGACTACACTGCAATTAGAGGTAAAATTAGGTGAGCTGTTGCTGAAAACCACTGAGATCCACTTGGGCACAGTTAACTATAAATGACCTTTTCTATCTCTTTGTTTACTTTGGTTTGACAGGGCCAAGGCCTCTCAATGCTAAAATCACTGTTGTGTGATGTTTACAGTGGTTTCAGAATCTGAGCAACAAATTATACTGTCATGGACAGATCTATGTGGGGTAAAGAGGAGCTTCAAATGTTCACCATTGAACACCTTCAATGGCTGGTAATACAGAAGGCGTGGTTGCTCCTATTAAAATGTGTGCCTGAATCAATAAGAGGCATAATTAGAGTTGTTAGAGCAAATTATAACATGGCTATTATGTGGCTGTACAATGTTGCTTTGTAAACTGTTATTACAGAGGAAGAAGCTGTGTGTGTGTGTATGTGTTGTGTAATAGAGTGAGGATTTGGGAAGTCAGTTTGAGATAGAGGATTAGATGTGATAGTTGCCTGTTTCTACTGTGATTACCACTCACTATATTGACAGAATGCTCACTTTTCTCTGCCTTTTGTCTAAACTACAATTTCCCCTATTGTACAGTTGTAATTTTGAGGTGTGTTTGTGCAGCAGCTCTGCCTCTTTTTCCTCAGTTTGAAATGGTTGCTATCCTTATTATAGATGACCAGTAAGCACACACATCCACGTCGTTAAGTCATCGCGTCTTTAAAGATTTACTCTCTATGTCTTGCAGTAAAGACTTATGGTGGAGTAAAGGTCATTTTGATGTGAAAAATATTTATGAAAATACACCGTTGCTCACTAAATTCCCTGGGGGCTTAAAATAAAAGAAGAGAAACAGCTTTTTTTATATGCATGAGAATACACTTGTGACCAATAATTAGAAAGATACATTGTTTATTCATTTATTTATCTATTTATTCCATTTTTCTTTTAAGGCTGAAAGTAAAATGATATTTCCTGCCCTCCCTACAGCTGCAGCATGGCTGATCATGCAGATATATCTGCATGTGTTGTATTTACTATGATGAACACACACAATGAAGCATGAACAGAGAATTTGCATTTGCAAACAGAAAATCACTATACGCAGTCTTATGTGCACCTGCACAGGTGTGATACAAATAAAGCATTTAACTGTTCATGAAGCTGAGTTACATATTGTCATGAAATATAAATTTGTTTTCTGATTTATGATGGAAGTTTCAGATGTATTTATTCAATAGATCCAGCGTTATATAACAGAATTTATTATAACAGTAGAAATAACACACAGATCAACAGTGACCAAGCCTTTTCTCATCTACAGATCATTCTCTCAAGTCTTGCGGGAAAAATATTGGCATTGAAACAAACACACACTATTTCCATATTTACACTTTTTCCTCATTTCCAGTTATTTTTGCTACTATTTACCATAGGAAGGAATCCTCACCAACTCCAACTCAGCTTCTTGGCTTTATTCCGGCCATAAAGGACCATTATTTTTCTTCTTTTCAGACACACATAGAACTTTCTGCTAACTTGTTGATCTTTGGCTGCTCATGATTGGACATTACTGTCAATTGAAATCAAATCAAACTTTATAAATTATAAAAATGCGTTCGAGCAGCACAAAGTTTTATTTTATATGATAAAAACTAATCAACTGGATCATAAAAAACAAGCAGTCACACACCCAAGTTTATCACAAAACAAATAAAAGCACAAACACACACCTGATCACACTCTCATGGGCTCTCATGGCACTCATGGACTGCTTTGAGAATGTCAAAATTGCTCCCAATTTCATAACCAATCAAATTTTTTGGAGACAACCGATCCGAGAGCAAGTCGGCGTCCTGTGTTGGGTGTTATCTGGGTGGGAATGAATTTCGCCTGCCACTGTCGTTTGTCCCCCCTTGTGTGTCGAGCCCATCACACATACAAGCTAAACATCTCTAAGTAAAAAAGTAACTGTATTAACAAACATATGTCTTGACACCAGGCAAGGAAACAATATCCTAGGGTTCCATCCACACCAAAAGCCACCCCACCCATGACCAAAGAGGTCGTCACCAAAGGAACCACAGAGATCAGGGCAGACACTGGCCCACACCACAAGGCTGCAGTGCAGGGCCCAGACCACCTCGACAAGTACAATCACCACGGCAACAACCTTGTATGCATAGCTCCCCTGTAATTTAAGCTCTCTTATTGGTGGAAAGTTTGACAGGAAGTGGCTTCATCATCATTTCCATTAACCCCTCAAGAGTTACACACTACTGTTTCTGAGAAATTGTTGACAATATAAATAATAGCGCTCAGTGGCAATTTGATGGAGTTTTAAGGATTAAATCCTTTTCCCCCTCTAAATAAAGAACTTTCTGAGTTTGTAACACCAATTTTTCAAAGATTAAACTATCTAATATTCTCTGAAAATCTGTCAATAGATTCTTCATTGAAAAGGGGTCAAAGCTGTTATTCAAGGGTTTCCAGACACCCAAGAATCCTGTATTTCACACACTAACTCCAAGTTAACAATATATATAGATTTGCCGCCCCACACAAACATCTGTCTTATCCACCCGACTGAAAATTTCCTGGATACTCCATTGGCACTCATCTTTTGTTGCAGCAGAGACGAAGAAGCCTCAGACTGAACACTGATAATTGTTTTTGCAGCATTTTCCAATTTCCTCTTTACATAATCATCTCCAGGAGTCCAGAGTACCCGACAGAGCCATCAGTCTTGTTCAGTTTATCACTTTATCTGGTAAAGGCATATTAGTTATTATTACTAATCAAATACAATTTATAACTTATTTAAGATTTACACAGAATTTTACAATTCAAACAATAATAAATCAAAATGTGATTATTTTACTATGGTAGCTAAAAGGAAAATTGTCTCTTCCCTGGCTGTCTGTGGCAACTTACCATGGACAGTCAAGCTGAGAAAAAGCCATTCACAACCAAAACATGATGCATGGCAACACAGCATAATTGCTGATTGCTTACTGACACAAATCAATTTGGTGTGTGCTAATGGCCGGAGTCCTCCATCCAAGAGTGCTTTCATTGACAACGATGCTGTTCTATCAGGTACTGAGCAAAGTTGAAACAATTACAGTAATCTGTGTGTGGAGTGATGGTCCTCTATGTGGAGTGGAAGTGAGGTGAGTGGTGCTTAGCACTGATCATCCTGCCGTGACAATAAGAGACAGAAAACAGTCTGAACAGAGTACAGTCTGGAGAAGTGTGTGATGGGGTGCTGCTGATTGATAGTGACCAGAGCACTGATTATGTATACATCCACAACTTTCGTTGATACCAAAAACCTGGGGGAGAAATATTATTCTTCTCTGGCCGTAATAATATAATCAAAACTGATTTCCTTAGTTCAGGAAAGGTGTAGTGTAATGTCTAAATGTTCATTTGTGAATATGAATTACAGGCAACTATAGTTTACCTGTAGATTTGTGTCATAATTTATTAAACCTTTCTTTCCACATAATGCTAGATGAAGTGAATAATTTATGAATGAGTGAATAAATCTTGTGGCCAAAGATGAGACTAAGACCTGAGATGAACCAGTAAATGAAAAGCTTAGCCTTTTGTCTCAGCTTCTTCTTCACAACGATGGACAAAGCCTCAATCTGTCCCAATCTGCAATATTTAAACTCCTCTACTTGAGGATGAGACTCCTCCTTGCCCTGCAGGGTTTACTCCAGACTCTTTCAGTTGAGAACTATGTTGGAGGGGCTGATTTTCATCCTGGCTGCTTCACACTCAGCTGTGAAACTGTGAGCTGCCGGTCATGTTGTGAAGAAGCCAAATCTAAATTTAAGTTAGGTGTTATTAATGGTTTTTGGTACAAACATCATGGACACTGAGTGAAACTAGCTAAGCAGGCTAACAATTCGTATTCATACATTCACTGCTGGGTTTCTATTTGCTGTTACAACAACTGCTCATAAACAAGGATTTACTCACACAAACAGTTACAGTTTGTATTTATCAACCCCTGTGTACTCCATGGTGTATATAAACAGCAGGGTCTCCTGTGTGAAAAAATAACTCTGTTTTATAATAGCTCATTCTACATGCAGTAAGCGCTAGTCTTGTGGGATAAATCTTGTGCCACCAGGGAGCAAATCTGAATTCTTTATATTTGAATATGAATCACTTGATTTGAACCTGAACATGCCAGTTTGAATAATTGCTTTAAAAAACTGAATCTGAATTACCATATATAAAATTGAATATTTGTTTTTTGAATGTGTATTGTAGAAAAATTGAAATTGTGTTTCTTGTATTTCAAAAATTTGGTTCCCTAATTCAATTTCATATTTCAGTTTCAGTTCGCTCCATTCAAATTCAGTTCTCAAATTCAATCTTTCGTGCCACACATCCGGGACCTGGCGTCAAGCAAATGTAGTCGATCGCAGATGGAGTAACCTCAGGCTAGATGACTCACCCGCGCTGCTGGCCAGTGTAGTAGAACGTCCTGGGCGGCCTTGTATCGTTGTATCGACGGGTTTGTATCATTTGCGCGTATAATACACTCGAGTTCAATTTTTTCATCTTGAGCTAATAGGCGGAAAACGCTATAGACCCGCGTCAAAAACGCTGTATTCGTGCGAGTTAGACGCGCGTTTTGGGCTTTTCACACTGCAAATTCACGACAAACGCGCCACCCCAAGCAAACGCGCGTCAATTCGCGTCTGTACATTGACTTAACATGTAATTTAGACGCGCGAATAATTTTACTCGCGCCCGGTGTGAACGCAGGGTTACTGGTAGAAGATGGATATATGGCATTAAATCAATTTATCTGATTAAAGATTTACATGAAAAACAGATTGTTCATTTATGACCTATATACAATACAATTAAATCTGTGTAGAATACCTCAAGATTGAGACTTTTAACTTTTTCACTGTACAAATGCTTCTGTTTTCACTCCTCTGTTTTGGTTCTCTTCAAACTGAGAACTATGTCATACTTGAAGGTTCAGCATATATAGGGTAAACAATGCCACTGCCAAACCCATCACTTGGCTCTGTCCCAAAATCAATTCCTCACACTCTTCCTGGATTAGCCATGGATGACTTAATTGATTCAGCACAGTGATCAGTAAAGTGATCTTCAAACAAACAGGCTTTTCTAACTTGAAAAGGGAGTGACAGCCACCAAAAACCTGAACTCTCTTTAGATGACAAATCATTCCTCCAGGGGACAGACATTATTCTTAACAATGTTGGCTGGATGCTGCTGCTGGAAAGATATCTCCCGCCTGTCCTAAATTTCTATAGGCTAAAATGGGCAAAAAGCGAAGCAGAACAGGCAACGGGTCATTGCTGCCGTTCACTAATCGAGAAGTCTTGAAGATAAATTTCTGTGATAACAGATACGCCTCATGGTTGGCACGTGCCTCCGAGCTGTCTGCAAGAATGAGACGGAGAGTCTTTTTAGGGCTTTTTTCCTGACTTTGCTTTTACACAACTGTTTAATCTTGCCTTACAGCAGCAGGATGACAGACAGAGCGATTAACACTAGTTTTATCAGAGTCCAGTTAAGCAGCAAGCCACTCTCACCAGACTTATTGTAGCCAAGCGCAACAGAGGTAGTGCTCTCAATTTTATCCCCAGCAACTATAACTTATTCCCAGGAATGTTTGTCAGCTCACTGTCACTCTCCATGCTCTTTGTTCAGCATATAGAAAAGAATACCTCAATATCATCATGTCTGGGTACCAATGCATTAACAAAACTGGCGATATTTTCAATTTCACTTACAGAATGTAAAAACCTCTCTCACATGGAGGCTTTGAGAAATCCACGGGGAGTGTGTGATGTGTACCCACTGATCTGTAGAACATCATAAGATGGGAAACAGGAAAATACTTATACTCTCCTCCCAGGAGGATATGCTGGGACAGGTTTCCACCACAGTAAGGCAGGAAAGCAGACGGCGGTGGGTACAGGATTAATATTGAAGCTATTTTCAAAAGTCCCTCAAACATAGTTACTCCCATCTTGTTTTTTGTTTTAGTGCATAGAAGCAAGGATAAAGTAGCTTAAAGGCTGATGAATTCATATCTTTTCTCTTAAAAAACAAAAACCAATATAATTTCTTTTTTTTTTCTCTGTATGTGCATAAAGATGATCATTGATCATCTAAATTTTGCACACAGATCATTAAAGCTTTAATGAAAATATTTCACCCTTGCAGAGACATTTTGAGCAGTAATGGTGTAAATAAGCTATGTAAAGCCACTTTATTCATAATTGGGTAAATTAATACTAAAATGAATAAATATTCCATTAAATAAATAAATATGCCAATGAAATAAATATAAATCAATTAATAAAATGTACATTTTAAAAATAGTAATGTATTTACTTAATAGTACTAATTTATTTATTTTTACTTATATTTCATCATGGTATTTTATCTGTTAGTGTTAATAAATAAATACATTTATTAATTTAAAAAAAGTCCCATTAAATGAATAAATTAACCATTGAAAAATATAAATTTTAGTGATTTGTTTTGTATTTTATCATTGGCATATTTATTTTTTTCATGGAATATTTATTAATTTAAAAAATAAATTATTATCTTATTTTAAATAATGGCTCTATATAATAATCTACTTGGACAATAATAAGGTTTAAATATTAAAATAATGTAGATACAGTGAGTAAATATATTTCACTGATGAGTATGTAATATGGATTTTATGAGACCACATAAGTGAAATTGCTAAATAAATTTGAGATGTTCCCATCTGATGGACCACTGGTATTACTTATTGGTATAATGTAAATATTTATATTTATCATGCCCATGTGTGATAACATTGGGCCTGTGATAGACTGGCGACCTGTCCAGGGTGTACTTGCCTCTCGTCTGCTAATTGCTGGGATAGGCTCCAGCCGTCTGCGCCCCTGAATTGGGTTAAGCGGTCAGGAAAATTAATGATTGACGGCCATATGTGTGTGATACTGAAAATTCAATGTGTCATCATGAACACATTTTCTGTTTTGGTCACAACATATTTCACTCAGTGTTCTTGTCTTTTGTTATGTTGACTCCAGCCAACAAAATATGATTCATTAAACCATCCACATCAACCCAATTAAAACTCAGTCTCATTATACAACATGAAACAGGTCAACATTGGTAAACAGTGCAAAAATGCACATATCTGTATAAAAAACACCCACTTTTACTGATATTATACTGGCCAGCTCAGTTTGTTAGAAAAATACCAATCTGTTGACGTGCATCGTGCTGTCATGTTTCCACCAGTCTGCCCCGGACAGCTGTGTGGCTACACATGTAGCTTACCACCACCAAGTATGAATGAGCAGTGAATGAATGATGGATACGAGGTAATGCGTCTTGAAAAGAGCTATATAAATCTCAGCCATTATTATTATTATTATCAAAACTGAATAATGATTAATAATTTCATTTTGTTTGACCCAAGTACATTATACTGAAATAACAGAAATGTGTAAATTTAAAACAAAATAAAAAATTCAGTCATGTGGAACTCATTGATTTCTTCATGTTCAATCAAAGACTTATTACTTGAGTGTGGACTTGAAACTATTAGTTTCATCTATAGGCTGAACATGTGAATCACATCTGCTGTGTTTTGTTGCGCAGCATGTTTTAATGAAGTCATCTTTTGAATTATTTATCTCTTTACTGCTGCTTTTATGGTTTTGGTTTTCCCAAAAAATTCAGGAATCTATTTAAAAAACAGAATTTTTCATCATTTATTTGACTTTGAGATATTTGTAAAAGTTTAAACTCTTCTTGACTAGACCCACCTGTAGGCCTACATGCGGCAGCACAAGATCCTACAGTCCAGAAGATGTTTGCAGACACCAGAAAGCAGCAATGCTAACATGTAGCATAGCAACATGACGGGAAAAAAACTCAGCTAAAAGACTCTACCAAGCATCAGCATACAAATCAAACAGTTCAAACTCCAAACAGTTCTATGGGAATTAAAGAAAAAACCATGAGAACAGCACTGTCCAATTTAGAGCTTCCGATCATTTCTCCACACAAGGTGTCAGAGACTCTGCTGATTACAAAGATGTCTGTCTCATCACTGGATCAGAAATCATGTCTTTCTTTTGCTGTTCTGTGGTTCTTCTATGTCTCTGCCTTTGTTTGACATAAATCATAGTAGTAGTAGTTTCCATGAAGAAACTTTAACATAATTTAATACATTAACTAGAAATCTACTGGAAGTAGTACCATCCACCAGAAAAGGTTTTCAGCCTGCAATTATAAGATACAGATCATAATAAATTCACAGTTAGACAGGAAGCTCAAAACAAAACATGACTCATGTGCCTTTTCTGCAGAAGCCTAGAAAACAGTTTATTACACAGCAAACCTATGAAACCTTTCAGTACCGCTGTAATATTATTTTTAGTATTAACCCTTTGAACCCTTGTCTATTTTGCTCGACTGCATTCTTTTAGGAAAATGACTATATATCTGCAACCACAAGGTGTATTTGAATACGTTTGATGTCATATTAAAGGGAACACTTGCAAGATTTTACAAAATGTGTAAAATTCAGTATATTTTATACATTAGAGGCCCCAAAATTCGGGGCGTTCAGGGCTCTAAGGGTTAATAGTGCTTATCAAAAACCACATGGTCTTCAGTTTCAGACACAGTGGCAGGTCCACCATCATGTCCATCATCATGTCCAGATGATCACTGAGGATGTGAGACAAGGTGAGACAATGAAGGCAGTTAATCAATTTACAATAATCTGTAGCAGGTTCAGCTGCATCTTACATCAGATAGCTCTTTTATCATGTGTTGTCTGCTATAAGCAACTTAACTCTCCTGTTGTCTTCCCATTCTCTATGGACCTTTTGTCCTCCGGGTCAAAAATGACTTGTCCTCACATAGGCCCTGATTTACTAAAATTCGCAAGTGTCTTAGTGTTGCAAATGTAAAACAAAATTTGAACTGATGGACATCGCAATTTTTGTAGAAGAGGCAAATAGAAATATTGCAAAGAAATCTCAATGTCCCCAGAACGGCCTGCAATATGGGGGGGTATTTGCCAAAATGTAAATGAAAAACAAGAAGAACACCAGATGAGGTTAAGAAGAGATGGCAAGATATTTGATGAAAAACAAAAGAAAAAATTGCTCATAATAAAACCTCAGCAAATAAGACAGGTGGGGGGCCGACAGAAGAGATTTCTCTGAACAATATGGAGCAACAGGTGCAGCGCACTTTCTGCGAAGAGCAGATAAATGGAATTCTGGAGTATGACACACCAGAGCCGGTTATAGAACAGTGAATGTGCACAAATTGAAACATGTTCTCTCAATGACAACACAATGGTTGTTATTGACATAAGAAATGAACGCGCCTCCTTTTGGCGACGTTTGTCTAAAAACAACAGTTGTTACAGAGGTTCAGTCATCACCACCCCGGTCCTCAAATCAGGGCCAGACTTAAACAGTTATTGCTGCAGAGCGTCAAAAGTGGCCAGTTTATGGGAACATCGATGATGAGTTGCTCCTGAAACAAAGGGAACAGTCTACAGCCCTTGAAGATGGCAAGCCATTACGCACAAGCTGCATGCATTGTCTTCGATCGATGAGGCGGGATACCCGGGCCATTGCAGCACATACCCAGCAGCTGCTCAGCGTTATATCTGGGCATACGATGACCATAAATGCCCTGGCAACAGGGGTTAAAAATAGGGTACAGATAGTAGTGGGGCTCTCAATAACAGCAGCTCCAGAGCGGCTTGGAGGGGGGATGAGCGCAACACAGGAGAGATGCGCAGTGGAACCTCCAGAGCCCATCTCACTTTCAACCCGGAGGAGAGGGGCCACTGTGTGTATCCAAGTAACACATGTGACATCAGCAAAAAGGGGAAAATAAAAAAACAATTAATGTCAGCTTTAATAACCATTAAGTTACAGTGGCTGTGAATGTTTTTTTTTGTCTAGTGTAAACTTATGTTGAATCGAGGAGTTTACTGTGTTGATTGTTATTGAATTAAAGAATGAAAGCCAAAATGCGTTGACTCCCCTGTTCATGAGAAAATATTGTGAATCAGACTGATGTGCATTTGCATTGGGCTGTTTCCTCTCATCCAGAAGCTGCAGCCATTTGTGTGTAAAGCTGACCCAGTTCACACCTGCCTTTCAGAAGCACTAAATATAGACTCAAAAACAGCCACCGCAATCAGTAACTTTGCGTGTGCAAAGCTGATTTATTTGCATCTACTCCTCCCAATATTTTGCGCGTTCTGGCAGAAATACCCATACTACATATTCATTCAAGAAAAACATGCTAAATAGATTGCATGCAATATTTTGCGCGTTAAACAGGCGCAATCCTCTGTGCGCTCGGTTAGTAAATACGCTGCAGCATGTTTTTGCATATGCTATCAAGTTTGCACACATTTTAACATGCGCAAACCTTTAGTAGATCTGGTCCTAAAAGTCTAAAACAAGTCATTTCTTATCATAGAATAGAATAGAATCTTTATTGTCATTGTACAGACATACAACGAAATTGTGTGCAACTCTGCAAATGTGATTAAAAACCTAAAATATATTGATAGATAAATATATAAATAAGTATAAATATATACAGTATACACAAAGCAATATAAAAGGATTGTGAGGATTTAAGCACAAATGGGGAACTATTTTTGCATTTGTGTGTTTAATGTTCTAATGGCCCATGGAAAGAAACAGTTTGTCATTCTCGAGGTGCGAGCTCTGATCGACCTGTATCTCCTGCCTGAGGAGAGCAGGTTGAACAGGTGATGTGCTGGGTGGGAGGGGTCAGAGAGGATGGCTGTGAATCGGCTGAGGCAGCGGTTGGTGGCTATCTCCTCAAAGTGAGGCAGGGGGCAGCCAATGATTTTTTGGGTGGTGTTGATCACACGCTGCAGAACCTTACTGTCTGCAACTATGCTCCCAGCAAACCAGGCTGTTATGCAGTATGATGACGCTTTCAATGGTTGACACCAGCAGCTTCTGCTCCAGTTGGTTCTTCCTCAGTATTCTTAGGAAATGCAGTCGTTGCGGGGCCTTCTTTACCACAGCCATGGGTCTCCATTTTATATACAGTGAGCATAGTCCTCCTGCTTCCTCCTGAAGTCTAATTTTAGATGCTGAATCTATTTAGCACAGGTACCACTGCAAATGTGGTAAACAATGTTTTTATCAAGAGATAGTACTTGTATAGCCCAGGGATCGCCAGCCTTGGTCCTCCAGGTCCACTGCTCTGCAGGTTTTAGATGTTTCTTTGTGGTGAAACAGTTTCAAGTATTTTTTGACCCAGCGACAACAGGAGCGTTAAGCTAATCCTGGATCCATTTTTTTTGTATAAGGTCCGTCCTCTTTGAGAAAGAAGTGATGGGACCTAGTGATAAACATTAATAAACATGGTGATTTGGCTCAAGTCAATGCTTTCTCATAAATTAAGTATATGTCTCGGTGCAGCAGTGATTAAAGCAGTACAGCGCAGGATCATCCTAAGAAAACAATTATTGATTTTCAAAAGATTTACTTTAATCAATTTAGCTTTTCTTTGACCATCAGATAACTACTTTATATAATAATCACTTCATTATTGCCTACAGTTCAGACCCCTTTTTGATAAGGTCTCATTCAAAGGTGCCACCACTTTCCCTTTATGTGCCCGGCCTGGCCCCCCGATTAAATTTTTTATAGACCTGCCACTGGTTTTATAGTGAAGTATTCTCTCTTCCTATCATATACTATTTGGGCTTCACTTCTTTCTGGATCCTCATGGAGTTTCTAAGGTGAATGTGGGGGCTATCCCTGGGTTCTCCTGACTCTGACCATCAACATCGGCCGTAGTACGTATTCATTCCTACGATTATGATACTCATTTCTAAGACTACTTTACTCATTCCTAGTAGTACTTATTCATTCCTAAGATTATGTTACTCATTTCTAAGACTACTCTACTCATTCCTAGGATTACTTTACTCCTTCCTCGGATTACGGATGGTCCCAGGAGTCAGATTGTGGAACTCTTTAGAAATGACACTCAAATTGTCTACAACAATACATCAACTAAAATATATGTTTAAGGAAAGTCTACTTCAAAAATATAAAAGTTTGAAACTTCAATAATTTTTGTGAATCCTTTCAGTTGCCGTGGAAATTGCCAGTTGTATTTTCTAAATTGTTGAAAAACTGTTGTTTGGACATCAAATCATGCTGTTTCTATGGTAAAAGGGGCATGTTAAATAAGACATTATTTTCATCATCCTCCTCTTCATCTATGTAATTACATGTAATGCCATGTATGGGAATATACTGTATTTGGATGGACAAATTAAATAAATTTAATTAAATTAAAACTTTACTCATTCCTAGGGTTACTTTACTCATTCCTTGTAGTACTTATTCATTCATAAAATTATGTTACTTATTTCTAAGACTACTTTACTCCTTCCTCGGATTACTTCACTCATTCGTAGGATTACTTTAATCGT